>JAVJIF010013427.1:0-144698 GCA_038442645.1 Agave tequilana | reverse complement strand
TTCCGATTGCGCCGTGGAGGAAGAGAGAAGCCAACAACTTCCTGGTTTGTAGAACCAGGGTGTTTGCCACGCGGGTCTCCTGAGAGACGCTGACGCGGGCGTTCTGTGCGACACGGTCGATCGCACCAGTAGATGTGCGGGGACCACGCGGGCCTTCAGAGAGGCGTTGGCGCGTGTGTTCTGCGCGACGCGGTTGATCGCAACAGAGGAGTCTGAGGTTACGCGGGCCTTCTGGGAGGCGTCGGCGCGTGAACCAAACTTGGCACAGTGGGCAGCAGGAGCACCCGATAGAGCCTCAGATTGGGCTTCAGGGGCTGTCCACTTGAGACCCTGCGGCAGACGCGGGTCTTTGGGCTCTTGGAGCCAGAAGAGAGGAACTCTTCATACTTCGCCTGGTCGAACTCGACGACGAGGGATTCGACCATTTTCCCCTTACGGAGAACGTCATCTTGCACCACGGTGCGCTCGTCAGTAACGAAGGTAGTCCCCAGCGGAGTCGCCATCTCTTGTAGGGGGCCGGAAAGTTTGGTGGTCGGAGAAAGTGGTTTTAGCTGTAAAAGATTTCTTGATTCAAGCGAAACGATTACAACCAAAAGAACTACTCTTCCTCTTTTCCAGTTACAGGGAGGGAGGATGTCTGAATTCCCTTTGTTTAAAGCTGGGTTCTTCGTGTGGCGATGGAGAGTGAATCTTGTTCTCCGTTGACCAGATGAACGTCCTAGACCGTCGGGGGTCTTCTCTTCGGTCGGTAGAAAGAGTAACTCAGCTCCGTCTACCAAACTCTCAAAGAGGAGGTAGGCGAAGAGCGGCTAGTACTCAGTAGCTCGCTGAAGAGTCGTGCTTCTCTCTTGATGATCCTCCTGCCTGGATTCGTTCGATTTTGATGATGCCCTATCTCAAAGCTCTCTCTCTTCAAAACTCCGATCTTCTGCCAAGCTTCGATCCTCTCAAGCCTCTCTCTTTTTAAGCTTCTCTCCAAAAACTCCGATCCTCTCTTCATAGCAAACAAGGCTATTTATAGGGATCTCAGGGGGTGAAGGTGCCTCCTGAAAACGCTCCCGAATGAGGGGCCACTACCCGCTACATGCGCGGTGACTGGCCCCGCAATCAGGGCAGCTGCAACTGAGACGGGGCGTTGGGCCGAACGCGCCTTGAAGTTTGAGACGCGGGCGTCGAGCCAAACGCGCCTTGAAGTTTGAGACGCGGGCTTCGGGCCTTCACGTCTGGATGCTGAGGCGAGGGCGTCGGGCGATGCCCTGGATGGATGCTGAGGCGCGGGCGTCGGGCCGATGCGCCTTGATGCTGAGACGCGGGCGTCGGGCCGATGCGCCTTGATGCTGAGACGCGGGCGTCGGGCCGACGCGTCTTGATGCTGAGACGCGGGCTTCGGGCCGACACGTCTGAACGTTGTGACGCGGGTGTAGAGCCAACGCGTCTTAATGCTGAGACGCGAGCATCGATTTCTCGCGTCTAGAGCTTGAGACTCTGCTTCCTTAATGACTGGTCTGTTAGTCATTTTTAGACAGCCTACAGTCATGGGTAATGTTCCTGACTCTATTGCAGTTGAAAGACTAAGAAGAACTACTAGGAGACCAGGTTGGCTCACTACAGACATGGTCGTAGCGTATGCACTTCCGGTCGTTGAGGAGGCTATTCCGTCCACCTTCAGAGAAGCTGAGATCAGTTCGGAATCGAAGATGTGGAAAAAAGCCATGAATGAAGAGATGAAGTCTCTCTACAAGAACGACACTTGGGAACTCACCAGGTTGCCCAAAGGGAAGAAGGCTATAGGCTGTAAGTGGGTGTATGCTAAGAAGCAGGGATCTCTCCAAGAAGATTCGGTGTGCTACAAGGCCCGGTTGGTAGCTAAAGGCTATGCTCAGAGGGAAGGAATTGACTACAATGAGGTATTCTCTCCTGTTGTTAAACATTCGTCAATTCGTATTCTATTGGCTTTGGTGGCACAGTATGAGTTGGATCTTGATCAACTCGATGTGAAGACCACCTTTCTCCATGGCGATCTAGAGGAAGAGATCTACATGACTCAGCCAACAGGGTTCAAGACTGCAGGGAAGGAAGAAATGGTATGTAAGCTGAAGAAGTCGCTGTATGGACTGAAGCAGTCTCCAAGGCAGTGGTACAAGCGGGTCGACAGCTCCATAAGAGGAAAGAAGTACACACGCAGCCACTATGACCTATGTGTGTACTACAATAAGCTACCGACATGGGAGTATATCTATCTACTTCTGTATGTAAATGATATGATGATTGCTTCGAGATCGAGATCTGCCATTGATGCACTAAAGAGGGATCTATCTTCAGAGTTTGAGATGAAGGATCTTGGTGAAGCCAGGAAAGTGTTAGGCATGGGAATCACTAGAGACGAAGGATTGGCAGGGTAAGCTTGACTCAGAAGGGTATTTGCAGAAGGTACTACAGCGGTTCAATATCGGCAAGGATACGAAGTCTGTAAGTACACCTATGCCACCTCATTTCAAGTTATCTGTTAAGATGTCTCCGAAGAGTGTTCAAGAACGTGAGTATATGACTCACGTTCCATATGCTAACGCAGTCGGCAGTCTTATGTACGCTATGGTGTGTACGAGACCAGATCTATCACAAGCTGTCACCATGGTCAACGGATATATGCATGATCCAGGACAGGGTCATTGGGAGGCAGTGAAATGGATCTTGAGATACATCAAAGGAACTATTGATGTAGGTTTGGTATATGAGAAGGACTCCACGGGGAAGCAAGATTGCATTGGATATGTTGATTCTGACTATGCAGGTGACCTTGACAAGCGTCGGTCTACAACAGGGTATGTCTTCACATTCTCTCAAGCACTGGTGAGTTGGCGCTCCACACTGCAGTTTTCCGTCGCGTTGTCTACCACAGAGGCTGAGTACATGGCCGTGACGGAGGCTATGAAGGAGGCAATCTGGCTTCAAGGCCTGCTTGATGACTTGAGAGTGGAACAGGATCTGCTGAAGATTAACTGTGACAGTATGAGCGCCATTTACTTGGCCAAGAACCAGGTCTATCATGCACGGACGAAGCACATCGACATTAGGTACCATTTCGTTCGGGAGATTCTAGAAGAGGGTGATATCGAACTGTTGAAGATTCACACATCGGAGAATCCCGCCGACATCTTACTAAGGTGGTGTCGGGAGTCAAGTTTGCACATTGCAAGACTTTACTCCATGTCCTTCAGGTAGCTTGAGCTTGTTGAAGCTCATTTGGACGAACTACGGATGGCTTGATCCCTTGGGCAGGGTACGTAGGCAACCACATTGGTGCAGCCGCTTTCGAGTCGATGGGCAGTTCGGCTCAGATTTGGAGGAATCTTCACCGAGGTGGAGAATTGTTAGAAAGAGAGAGGATGCAGTCGAGGAAGTTGAGATGTAGTCGAGGAAGTCGACAATGATCGTCGAGGAAGTCGACGAAGAAAGGATCAGCTGCAAAGCAGGTCAGCAGGAGCAGAAGTTCGGTAGACCGCCGGTCGACCGCCCGCAGTAGCAGGAGTTCGGTCGATCGGTCCGATCGACTGACATGCACAACATGCACAAGGAATCAGCTCGGTCGACCGCCCGGTCGACCGACTGAAGTGACCCAACTCTCGGTTGGATCCGGTCGACCGGCCGGTCGACCGGCGCATAGGGTCGGTCGACCGACCGGTCGCGACAGTCGGGTTGCGGGCTGTGTTTGCTGAATTAGAAATCTGTTGTATAAAAGCGGGATTTCTAGGGTTTTGCTGTACCAAGGAAATTTGTAACTCTCTTGATACTTAGAGGTGCTGCATCCATTGTAATTGATTAATCCCATCAATAGAAACTCTGTTTCTTTGCTCCGAGAACGTAGGCATCAAGGCCGAACCTCGTTAATCTTTATTTCGTGTTCTTTCTCTGAGATTGTGATATTTGTGCTGCTGTTTGAATTGTTTTTCTATACTTTGAAGATCTAGGATTCCTCTTCTGATTTTTGTCAGGCACAACAATATTCATACCATACACAGGCTTTTTATTTGAGTTTAGTAGGTCTCTCTTTATCAAATGTCAGGCAAAGAAAAGGCTGCAACTTTATTGGATGGAAACTTTGCTGCATTGTTATGTTTTTGTGCAAGTACTTCACCCATTAATGTTATGCCTCTCAAAGTGCAGGGATTTTGTTGTGTTTAAGGTGCCATTAATTTTAAGTAGGAAAAGGCTGACAAGCTCCCATTAAATTAAATTGTGCTTGAGTTGAGAGCATGGGCATGAATTGGTGGAAGCCAACAAGGAGCCTAGCTAGCAAGAGAGACAATGTGAGAAAGAATCCTGTAGATGATTAATGAAAGACATATCACCAACCCACATGCTCACAAACATCCTTTTTAATCACCAAAGTTTGTTATTAAAGAAGTTGGGTTTTGATTATTTTTTTTTTTAATGACTATGCTGAATTTGATGAGATGTTGGCTGTTCTCAAAGACCAATTGGCCCACTGATGGTTCTAGAAATTGCATTAATTTGACATTAATCTACATGTATGTACATCTTCTTCTTCTTCTTTTTTCTTTTGCAACCACATATCATTGATATCCAAGCAAAAGATGTTCTTTGAGATTTGTTGTTGATCATGATTCCTGAATTTGATCAGGTGATAAATGTGTTGATATATTTTCCTGAGTGATTACCATATGATAAATGTGTAGATATATTTTCCATCACAACAGCCCAAATTTATCAAAGTCTAGAAACAAATCTTAGATGGTAACAATGAGGCAGTGGTCTTCAATTTCTCTTTGAGAAAGATCAAATATTTATCAGAGTCTAGCAACATGTTACCTCATTAAGGAAGAAGACTCAATATTCAAATTCCCCATGGGATGTGAACTCATGTTCAAATTATTATGAACCTTGCAAATTAAGGAAATTTGTCAACACATCACCAAACAGCTTGCCAACAAGATGCTACTTCCATGCAAATTGAAAGGCTAATCTGGTTCTTTCCATGGTCAGCAGATGCAGAATTTAGAAAATAAAATATAAAACAATGGTCAAGATCACATCATTTCTGATATTCAATAGATTATTGTAAGTATTTAAATCCAACCCGCAAGAAAAACACTGACATCTCCAACAACTCCATTTAATGAACCCTGCAATTATTCACACAAATTCCCACACTTGATGCCAACCACTTTCAAGATCTAAAGCCTACCACATGCTCTCAAGATGTCCTTAACAATTCCATTCATCCATTAGTTAACAGGACCAGGACAAATCACTCCCCAAGAAAAGAACATTACACAAAGGCAAGTACATAGAACAAATTACCAAAGGCCTACTTCTCTTAAGAAGCTTGTACCTCACTCTCCACCCTCTTATGGGGAGACCACCAAGTTGATGTTAAAAAGGAAAAAGAAAAGAACTGAAAATGACAAAATCTTCACTAAACACAAGCACATACAAGCCTAGGGTGTAAGAAGAAAATTGGAGCCTTGAGCTTGTATTGAATGTTACAAAAGGGATCTAGATGAGATGAGATGAGACTGAGCTAGATGCTTGTTATTTATTTATTTTTTTTTTATGGACAATTAGAGCTTTTGCCAGGACCACCATAGTAGAAATAGCTCCCCCAGTCTCCATTATTGCCATTCTGGACATCATAGCAGTTGGATTGTTCTGTGAATGTGCCAACACCTTTGGGGGACCTCAGATTGTTGGAGTCATCAACAACTTGGATGTTCCTGAAGTAGCTGGCCTTGCCAAAGCCTTCCTCAGGGAAATGACCACTGCCCATCTGTGTGGATGTGTGCTGCCCATCTGGCTCTGAGTTCACCACCTCCCCTCCCCACTCTATCATGGAGGCACTGTCAGCAAGGTAGGAGAAGAGGAAGGAAGGCCAGTAACCTAGAACATAGTCTTCTCCAAACTGCATCCACCAATTCCCTTCCTTTGGGTCCTGCACCATCAACAAACGCAATAAGCGAAACCTTTTGTTACGCACCTACTAGTGAAAGAAAAACTGAAGAAAGATGCATGAATCCGATTTTAAAGGGCTATTGTTGCAAGGTTTATCACTTGAACTTATAAAGTTCAAAGACCTGCATATGCGTATCCTAGGAATTCAACTGCCGGATACTATGTATCGTTGTTATAACCACCAAGTTTTCACCACACAGTTCGGGCATCAAAATGGAGGCTGCAGTTCTGATTCAATAGTTAAGAGTAATGTGGTTTTCAGAATTTCTGCAGGTGTGGCACACAATTTGGAAAGGATACATTGCGAAGATGGTAAAGGGCTTCCAACACAGCTTCTTCGGTAAGGTCTTTAGGGCCATCGACTCAACAATCATGCATTAAACAATATGTGAAGGCCTTTGGTATATAACCTTTAAGCTCAATTTCAAAAGAACGAGAGGTTGAAGCCAAAGATCAAAAAGATATAATTGAACTACCTTTTAAGTTAATGCATGGGGCATCTCTTTAAGCATTCCAAGTTAGATAAGCTGTCAAATCCAACTAGAGTTTTATGGCTACCATTGGCTAGGAAGAATATGCTAAATACCATATGCATAATCATCATAAGGCTTTGAAATCTTATAAGCAAACTATAACCTTTAAGCTAAAGGACACTTTGAGGAGTATATGTGCAAAAAGAATTAGGAGTGTATATGCAAAAAGAACAAAACAGGTGTCAAAGATTCTCCACTTTTTTTTTTCTGAATTCTTACAAATTGTCTTGTATTGCATGTGAGTGGGGTGGTGGTCTTTGGTCTTATCATTACCTTCCAGACAAGAATATTGATATCATATTGTGAACCACCATAGCCAGAGATTGGAAATATGCTTGCCCCCATTGCTACCTCACTGTTGATTTGAATGAACCCAGAGCACAATAGATTGTAGCAGCCTGTTGCTTGATATGCATCACTCTGTAAATTATTATTTTTTTTATTTCAATGGAAATTTGTTAGATTTCACAACTTTCTCTATAAAGAAAAATGGAGGCTACAATGGAAATGTGTACTTACAGTCCAGTAGGTGAATAGTCTAGTGTGATTATCCCCATATAAGTCTGGACTAACCTAATATTTTCAGAAACAAGTAATAAAATAGAGAATCAGATTATATGCACTATAATCTTAGTACTCACCAGACAAGCACATTTTATTAGGAATTTAGGAATTTACCTGCCAACCAGCTTCAATGCTATTGAGATCTCCCCAAAAGAACCCCCAAAATCCACAGTTGAGAAAGGCTGAACTCATTTGCTTGTTCAATCTTTGGTTCCCATACATTGATAGTAGCTTTTGCTCCATAATACTTATCCCCTTCCACATAGGCAATTGCATGCTACACAAAGGAACCACACAACAAAAGAAGAGAATCAAAAAATTGAAAGCAAAAAAAAAAACAAGAAAGATAACAACTTTATTCTAAAGCTAGCTTTTTTTTTTTGGTTGTCAACCAAAAGTTTTGTAGCCCCATACCTGATGGCCACTTTGATTGATGAGGTCAGGGTCAGCAGACCTAGGGCTTGGTATGGCTCTGTGCTTCTTCTTGCCATATCTCTTAATTGAGCTAGCTCTAAGCACATCCTCCTTCTTTGTTCTCCTAATGGGGATTGTGTCCTCTGGGCACTTGCCATTGAGATGCCACATCTGAGTTATGGAGTTCGTCTGCTTCTTTGATGGCACCTTCTCCTCATCATAAAGGCCTTCTGGGTGGAAAGTAGGCCTCAACTGAAAGAGTTTTCAAAAGAGAAAGAACCCAATAAAGTTTGAGCAAAATGAGGGGCAAAAATTGGGTTTTTTTCTTTTTCTTTTATTTTTTTTGAAAGGAAGAGAAAGTGAGAAGAAAAAGGAGAGAGAGGAAGGACCTGGATAGTGTGGTTTTTGAGGAAAGGGTGATCAAAGGCTGGCTGATGAGAGACATGAACACAGTCTATGATATCTCCATCTGGGCTCTGCATTTGATACAAACAAATTTTAATTAGAACACTAGTTAGAAATCATGACAGCATAGAAAGAAGACAATGAAGGAAAAGTAGTTAGAAATTAAAGATGAGAAGGGAAAAAAAGATCCATCCTTGAAGAAAAATGCACGTGAAGTTGCAAACTTGAACAATGCCCACAGGCACAAAGTTCATGGGATTCAGCTAGGAAAAGGGATTTTTCTGATAGAAAGCAAATAGGAAAGAGGAGTAAATGAAAGTAAAAGCTAGAGCTCGAAATGCAAGAGCAAGAGCCAGGGTGAGAAGAAACAAACATGATAATAAAAATAAAAATCCCATTTTTCATTAAAAAAAATACACTTCAAATTGCAAAATTGAATAATACCCACATGCACAATCTGACTGATTCACCCAGGGAAGGGTTGTTAATTTGAGCTGCAAAATTTTGTATAAGCCCCAAATTGAAAGGACTATCAAACTAAAATGCTAGAAACAAGCTCAACACCCAAAAGGGGGGGCAAAAAGAAACGCAAAGGAAGAATAAATGTACACTAAATGGAAATGTAAAAGAAAAATTAGGCCTTTTGTCCACAAAAAATATGTATATATATAACTTTTCTGGAAAAAATGGAAATTTTTTTGAACGAGAAAAGAAACACCCAAAGGGGAAAGGGGAATGGGGGGGGACAGACCTGAATGGACTTGACGGCGGGCTTGTTGAGGCGCTTGAGGTGCTTGCGCACCGCCAGCCGCTGCCTCGCGACGGTGGCGGGATTAACTCCGGCGGAGGCGCAGGATAAGCAGCAGACCAGCAGCAGAAGCAGCAGCAGCAGGCAGGGGCTAACGTGCGCCGCCATGGCTCCTCCCCCTCTCCCCACTTAAAATCTAAATTAAAAGGCCGCCGCTCTGTTTTCTGAAAGAAAGAAACATCCCTTCACTACAGTTGAACAATGGAGGAGGACCTCTCTCTCTCTCTCGCGTTTCTGTTGGGGCCTTTGAGAGGGGTAGAACCGGAAGAGTACCAGAGAGCTTGGTGGTAGAGATGAGAGGCGTGCACGTCGGTGGGTGAGAGAGAGAGAGAGAGAAGACAACTGAGCTCTACCCCCAAGATTATTGTACCTTTCTGACTTTGCCCCCGGAAACTTTACAAATTGGTCCTCATTAACTTCGTAGTTGCATTTTACGTTTGGAAATTGGCACTGTAACATTTATGTTCCTAATGTTTGGATTAGTATTTGGACTTACATTCATTGTGTGTTTGGTTCCCGCCCATAAGCGCAAAAATGTAATTGTAGTAAAAATATTTACAGTATTTGTTTGGAGTCGTAAGTTCTAAATATACTTACAGTCTAAATAATCAATTTTGTGGACATGCAAATCTCATTTACAGCTCACTTGTAGTACAAACAGTTAATTTTGTGATCACACAAAGACATATTGTAGACAGTTAATTGTAATTAAATTAATATTTTTATATTATTAATTTATTCTTTTTAAATTATTGATTAGTTATATTAGAATTAGATTAACTTTTATTATTAGAATCTTTTTTATTACTAGATTAGTAATATTTAATACAAAATATATATTATTATTATTAAATTTTTTAAATTTGAGAATCTAATATTTTTAGTTATTGAATTTAATAAAATTTAATATTAGATCACAGTATTAAATATTTTAAATAATTAACAATAATTACTATTAATATTTTAGTAATCTAATAGTTATTATCATTTTTTAATATTAAAATTTTAATATATTTAATATTTACTATTTTTATTATTTATTATAAATGTTTAATATTTTAATATTTATATTTTTTTAATATTTATTATTTAAAATTTTTTATACTTAATATATTTAAGTTACTAAACAGTTAATTTTGTGATCAACTTTTGCACTTACGATTTATACAATTACTAACCCAAACATCGTAAAACGCAATATATTTTTCTACTTATAATTTCATATTACCAACTAAATACCGTAAAACCCACTTATAATTGTAAAACAGTTTACGACTTACGATCACTTATAATAGTCATACAAGCCCTCAATTTGATTGCAACACCACCCACAACATTTAATTACAACCTAACATTACTTACAACTTGATTTATTTCACATTGTTGGTTGAGAGACCTACTCTCCACTTAATGCATCACCAAAATAACTATCAAAAGTGCATTTACAACAACGTTGTTTACAACCAAATTAAATATTTACTTTTGAGTTTACGGCCAAAACAAACATCCAACTTGTAACGGCTATTAACTATCGTTGCATGATTTACAAAATGTAATCAATTGGTCAAAAAATGAATTTTGGATTTTCTTAATTGTATGTGTTTTTGAGGACATACATTTTCTTAGTTATAACTACATTAATATATACAGGAATTCATTCTAGATATTGGTAACATTATACTTCTCGTCCTTTGTAATTATTTTTTTTCTTTTCACTAAAAAATTGTAGCCGTTCATAAAATGATAAATGGTTGAAATGTCCATTGTCACGACAGTGTGAAATAAATCCAAATCCACTAAATAGCCCATATTTATGTGATGTTTTCACTTTAACATTTCATTTCAAGTCTACTTCCATCTTTATATGATATGTGTTAATGTTTTTTGCATTTTCTCAGATTCATTTCTTTTTATCTAAGATATTTTTTCACATTATTTGGCGTAACTGATGTTTTTAGTATAAAGTCCATCCAACCAAACATAAGAAATGGAATTTTTTTTTCTCGGATAAAAACCATATTTGTAGTTTTCTTTAAAAAAAAAATGGATTTTTAATGGAGAAACAAAACAAATAGATTTGCAATATGAAAGGAAAATAATTAAATCAATAAACACATTTATCACATTGCTCATTCTATTCCCACTAACATTTACTCATCAGTCGTCGAGATCATTCTCAAAAGTAACTCAGGAGCTCCACCGAGCTACAAATTAGAGATTTACAGTCTGATTGGAGACACTCAAAGCTGTTTTCTTGAATATTGAATAAAATAGAGTTTGGTAAGTAGATAGAGAATAGAATATCAAATTTACTTAGTAAGTTTTAATAGGATCTTATATAGTGTAAAATCAAAATGTAAAATTAAACATCTGACCAGATGAGAAATGAAAAAAGTTAAAACTCAAATGAGAAACTTTCAAGGAGTAACGTGCAAAGGTTATTTCTTTCCCGCTCTTCAGCGCAAATTACAAAATTAACCCAAGCATCGGATTCCGAAATGTGGCCCTCTTTCACAGTTTCACCGTCACTTTTTCACGTGCCTTTCTACGTGTTTCACACGAGTCCCATTCCCTTACCCCACGTGCGACAAACCTCAGAGCAAGGCAAGCGTGCGGGCGTTCCGCCGGTACACCGGACCGTTTGGGTTTTTTTGTCAGCCCAGTTTGACTCGAAAAAACGGACGATTTTTCGGCCGTTTCGCTGACTTCGCTCTTCCTCAGTTCCCGCTGGGTTGTAGCGGGTCGGGTAGATTAGAATCTGACCCGAATGTGATACCGTTAGGTTCGTATAGGGGCAAGTGCTCTGCACTTCGTACTGAAGTCTTTTTTGGAGAGAAAATACGAGATTTAAGGAAAATATATATATAAACGACTAATAAGTAAAATATGCAATATTGTTGAGTTATTTTCACACTTTTAACTGGATGCACGAAACATTTTAGTATATAGATATATATTACTATAGTTATTAACAATTTAATATAGACAAATATACTGACTAAGATCTATATTTAGAGAATAAGATTGATAGGACCCTTCTTCCATCAAAAAAAAAAAAAAGAGGAAACCAATCAAAAGTAGTGGAGGGCTATGCATGGAGGTGCATGGGAGAAAATAATTAATTACTTAAATTCTTTTTAAGAAGAGAGATTAAACTAATCACTTAGACTAACCTAGGCTCCCGTGAGGAGAGGTGAAATGTATTATTTGAGGTGAAAGATAATAAAATCCGCGTGGAAACTCTGTGCGTGTTGTTGGTATGCGTAACAGGAAAATTGGTGAGTGGATGAGCATTAATTAAGGATCGGTTTGGCAGTTGGTTTTCTCAAGCTTTCCCATTGAAAACTTGATGGCTTTCCCAATGAAAGCTTGGTGATGAGCCTCGCGTTTCAGTTTTCCGGCCAATTTTCTCTCCATTTTGCAGTGGAAGTGAAGGGAGGAAATGTTGACATTTTGATGACGTCAGCGTAAACTTTCCCCACTTCAGAATTTCTTAAACAAAAAGTCAAAAGGGAGAAAGAGGCTAAAACTGACAAATTGGCTCACAAAAACCCAACTTTTCACCTTTTCTGAAAAACAAACAGCCTCGAAGATAAAAGTAATTGTCCAACAAATTATGCCAGGTATTGCCCTAATTAAATGCCCATATTTTGCCCAAAAAAGGAAAATAATTCAAGGAAAATAGCATATTTTTAGTTCAATTCACAGAGGCTAGAGAGAGGACCAAGAGGAAAATAGTGTATTTTTAGTGGCTTAATCACATGGAGGAAGGCATCCCCAACAAAAGAAAGGGAAGTCTATAGTGCATAAAATGAGTCCTTATTAGGACAAAAACTCCTATAAAAGTTAGGAAACATTAGAATTGATAACACGTCGTAGCATGTCGTGTCTAGTCAAGTCCTGGTACAGCCCATGAAAAACACATAGGCAGAAGCACGACTCAAAAGTATGTACCTTAGACATTTACATCTATGTACCAATTTACTAAATGACGAGCCAACCCATGTGCCATATTGGGCTAGCTCATTTGTGTCTCTATTTGTGCTTGAATCGCACTGGCCTATTCTAGGGTTGGCAGCGGGTCCAGGCCATCTGGAGAAACGATGGGCCGCCACAAATTTTTGGTACATGGATAATAAAAATAGGACTCTAAGTCATGTTTGAGCTGTTAAATTTACGGTCTAGTTATTTTCTTGTCGTGCCTGGACTTGCCTCCGCCCAACACGGTATGTCCCAGTACGAGATGTGGACCGACCCACTATCCAGTGACTAGTACATGAACGTAAAAGTTTGCTCGTACAGTATCCTTGGCGGTGCCTAGACCCAAGTGCTTTTACATGACCTGTACCAGAACTTGGCTCGAAATGAATTGGCACGGCCTATTACCAACCCTACCTTTTAAGTTTAATATGCCTATAACTTCTTATAATAAAAATGAAACAATAATAAATGAAAGGGACGTGAAAAAAAAGAACAAAATTGTTCATGTTAGTTCAGAAAATCTTTTCGCCCACTAAATAGAAAGATCTGTCATAAGAAAAGGAAATATCTAGGCTATTTGACTATACTTATGGTTGGCGTGCTTGGATTCAGGGAAGCAGGAGGAAAATGAGAAGTGAGAAAACTCTTGTTTGTTTTGAACCGAAAATGAGAAATGGGAAAACTTTTTTTCCTTTTCTTTTTCCTATTTCTCTTTTACACATCACTTATACACTATTATTTTTTCACTTTCAGGGTACTATAGTTAATTTTGTGATCATGTAAATCTCAATTTCACTTCAGAAAAATATTTAATTTAATATTATTTTATAGTAAATTTTGTGATCAACTTTCTCACTTACACTTTCACATTATTAACCAAACACCGAAAAACACAATATACTCTTCCACTTACACTTTCACATTACAACCAAACACCGAAAAACTTATTTCCATAAATCTTAATTTTTCACTACACTTCTATATTTCTCACTTCTCATTTTCCTCCCACTTTCACGAATCCTAATGTTAACATAAATTGGGAGCATCAGAGTGTTGAATCAAAGTGTCAGCATTGTTTAGCTTAGTAATTTCATCGGTGCAATGATACTTTTGATTCAGATGAGCCTTTATGTCATGTCAAGTTTCAATAGGGTATTCTCTTCTTAACTCACGGAGAGTCTCAAGGGCAGACCAATATCGACTTGCTTGGCCAGTAAACTTCATGGCAGCGAAGTTATCTTTCTCAGTTTCAAACAATAAGTATCATGTTAAGTATCTATCCATACTTCGTATCCAATCCAAAAGTTTTTGCAGACCAGAACGATTAAAATAATCTAGACAACCATCAAAGATTGGTATATTAAATTGGATGCTCTTCAAGTATCGATCAATATGATATTGTTCATCATGCCTTTTGTGTTGTTGGAACAAACCACATTGTCCTTCACGTTCATGGAGGTGCTCGCGATAGTTCTCAGTCATATGCAAAGACTCTAAGACATGGTTTGATTTGGGAAATATGTTATCTATGCGCTTCACTGTAGCATCCAATTATTCTAGGAGATCGGGAGCCATTGACTCTCTTTTTTAATTTGATGCAAAAGAAAGAAAAGAAAAAATTCTAAACAAATGCCTAATTTTCTTAACCTAATGCCAAGTGTTCCTGCCTAAACATTGTGTTCTGATGCCAAACTGATATGAAACGGTGCGTGCGTACTATTTGAAAACCAGTGATGTAATCGAAGTCGCTATGTTTCACCAAACAGAATGATCTTTGGCAGGAATGTAACTTAAAACTAATAATATCAAACAGATGGGTTTTAACAAAATATTGGATGTTTGGTTTGAACATTTCTAATCTCAATTAAATCTAATTATAATACATATATCATACATTACAAGTCCTAACCTCAATATCAATGATAAGCAATCACAGAGTTTGTAGAGTCACACATCTCACGATGTAGTTGATAGTATGAAATAAAGATAATACTTTAGAGATGATTTAACTGATGCGTAATTTAACTAATATTCTAAGCGTTGAAGAAGAAACTTTACTGACTTAGAAGCTTATTTTCAGGGAACCGTGTTGATCCTATTTTGGTTGCAGGTATGGGCATTTCGTTTGCTTCCTCTTTTCAATTCAGTGGCAGAGCTTTTCTCATAACTTTCTATTCTCAAGTTTCTGAAGGAAGATTATGTATTCTTCAAGAATTGAAAGAATTGTAACATTACAAAGTTCCATGAAGAATCGAAAGTGGTAGTAGATGGAGGGAAAGATTTATGGATTATGTTCATGGATTGTGGACTAGGAACTTTCACTGGGAAGTTGAGGTTGGCAACTAGAAGAGTAAACTGGATGAATTACATTGTTGGAACTATAACAAGGGCAACATTCGGGATTGTTGTGAGGACCTCATTGCTAGCAACAATATGTGTGATATTTGTTGCCAGAAGATATGTTTGTAGTGGAAGTAACTGGTGGCGCTACTGTCCTAGAAGGAGAATCAGAGGATTGCAGAGGATTCGGGAGCGATTCTGTGAATGGAAGAAAATGGGTTGGGTTGATGAAGTTTTGCAGTGAAGATGGCTTGAGCAGAGGCTGTCGGTAGAAAGAGACAAGAGATTAAATATTTAAGATCTTTGGTTTGGATAAAACAAAGGGAGGGAAAAAGTAGAGGGAAGAGACTGATAAGATAAAGAGAGGAGACGAGAGAGAGGAAACAACATAGGGAGCAAGTAAAGGGATTTTACTCTTCAATCATCGTTATCATTTGCTTCACAGAGGAGTAGAGGGGGGAGAGTAGCAGATAAGAAAGAGATTCTTTTCAATTTCATTCATCATCATTATCATTCTAAACAAGATACATGCAATTACCTATATAGACATACATCTGCAACTTCCCACTACAAGTAATAACTACACATTACCACACTCTTAACTACACACAACTACTCACTACATATAACTGAAATAAAAATATAAAAAATATAAAATAAAGATACAAGTGATGTTCTCATCATTGGGATTTAAGTCAAGTTGAACTTAAGTCAAAGATAAGCAAGGAGTTCTCATTCCACAATTCTATCCATCATCCTCAAAGTGGAGTCTCTTTATAGCCTCAAGCAAGCTTCTCGGCGATGGTACAAGAAATTTGATACATTCATGGTGAATCAAGGCTATAAGAGAACGACTATTGTGTCTTCGTGAAGAGGTATAGTGATGAGGATTTCACTTATATTATTGCTTTATGTTGATGTTGATTATTGTATGACAGATGTAAAATTGACAAGTTGAAGGAAGTGTTGAGCAAGTCTTTTGTAATAAAAGGCGGGATTGGCAAGACAAGTTTTGGGTATAGAAATCTCTCGTGATAGGAAAGTAAGGAAGTTGTGGTTGTTACAAGAAAAGTATATCAAAAATTTAGTCTGGAAAAGACAAAACTAGATTTTCACTTACGAGTCGTTTCAAAATAAGCTCTAAGCAATGTCCTTCAAATTTGAAAAAGAAAGAAGAATGAAGAATGTTCCTTACAAGTCGGTTGTCGCTCGTTTGATATATGTTATAGTGTGTATAAGTCCTGACATTGCACATGCTTTTGTATTAGCGGATTACTTGGAAATTCTAGTAAAGAGTACTGGCAAACGATGAAATGAATTCTTTAGTATCTTAGAGGTACGTCAAAGGAGTGTTATGCTTTGGAGGTGGTCCCTCGGTGGTGATTGCTTATACGGATTCCAACATGGTCGGTAATATTGATTCTAGAAAATATATATCTGGGTACTTGATTGCTTTTGTAGGGGAAGCAATTTCATGGCAAGTTGCAAAAGTGTGTGGCATTGTCTACTACAGAGGTCGAGTACATTGTGTTGGCCCAAAGGCCTTCCACCCTAGTTTTGATGATGATTAACTCATGTAGTTATATTTACTAATAATCTTGTGTTGTTTAAGTTTCAGATCATTAACCAAGATATTAGTTGGTGATTAACTTCAACAAGGAGTTTAGAAGCTTTTCATGGTGATTCCGGTGCCAAAGCTTAAAGATCATACCTTTGCACTCGGTGGACCACGTTTGGGACCAAGCCGACTTGAAGATGGAAGATCATCAAGAAGACTTAGGTATCCTAGTTTAGATAGTGTGTTTAGATCCATTTGTAAAGCTTAGTATAGTTGATATGCTCAAGTGCACAACACACACAAGATTTATGTTTTGAATTTGGTTTTCATGAATAGTTGATCAAAACAAGTTTAATTGATATATGTATAGTTGTTTCATTCTATACATGCATGCTTAACTTTTTAACAAACTTATTTTGACTATCCTATTCATGTTTTGGAAAAAACTAGTTTGATAAAAATACAAGTGTTGGTTTTGATAAAATTTGCAAGATTCAAAATAAATTGATATGATTGATATATGTCTTGAAATTTTTATCACTTGTTTGTGTTTCAATATAAAATGTTACAACAAGTTTTGTGGATTTTTAGAAGACTTAAAAGATTTTTTAAAATATTTTTTAAACTGTTTTTCTGACCCAGATTTCTGTTCCAGGCTTCAACCAGTCGACTAGTCAACTGATCTAGTCGACTTGGGATGAAGTCGGTCGACCGGGTCGGTCGACCGACGTGCACAAAACTGTGCACGTTTGGCAGACACTGGGACGGTCGACCGTCAGGGTCGACCGGGTCTGAGAGCAGTGCTCTCTGTTTGTTTGGGTCGACCGGAGGCTCCAACGGTCAGATTTTAGACCGTTGGCGGTCGACCGTTCCGGTCGACCGGTAGCCTGTCAGGCTGCCACATCAGCCTAACGGCTAGTTTTCTGATGGGCCTATAAAAACCCCATCTCTTTGGGATTTTGGCCAAGTTTTTAGAGACAAAATTTTCAGACTTTCTCTACTGTTTTAAAAGAGTTTTAAAAAGAGTTTTGTGCTAAAAAGATTTATCCTTGTATTGTTTTGGGTTTTTGAAAAATCAAAGAAAACTAGACTTTTGGGATATTGTATTGGTTTTCATTTTCTATCATCTACAAGAGATTTCCCAATTAGTTTTTCTTTGTTGCTTGTTTTCAAAAACACTTTGATTTCACACTTGAGCTATCATCTATCCTATTCTATTAGGATCTTGTATTTGTGGAAAAAGGAAAGAGGTTTGTGGTTGAGATATACCACTTGTTATAAACCCTTGATTTCTTGGTTGCTCCCTCTTTGGTAGAGGTTGAGGTTGTTGTATTGGGTTGGTGTTTGCTCCCTCTTTGGTAGAGGTTGAGGCTTGTGGTTTTGCTCCCTCTAGTGAGAGGTGGAGTTGGAGTTTGTAAACCCTCTTCGGTAGAGGTGTTGGTTGTTGTATTGGCTACGGGCCTACCCCTCGGTTGTGAGGTGGTTGTTTGAGAGAGGAGTTTGATACTCCCTTGTTGTAAAAATCCTTCTAGGTGAAGGTTCCCTCGGTGGGAGTCCTCGGTGGACGTGATAGTGGATTGAAAATCCTACACGGTGGTGTAGGCGGGGATGTAGAGCAAGGTGCTCGAACCTCGAAACATATCTTGGCTTTTGCGTCTGATCCATTGTCTCTCTAACTCTCTCTCTTTTTACATTTGTGCAAAGCATCATTCATTTCATATCATATCTACTTGCTTGCATTTGTGTTGTACCTTGTATATTTCATATTGCTATATCTTGTATATGCTTGGTTGTTTGTGTGTGCCTCACTTGTACTTAATCAACAAGAGCTTCACATAGCACCTCAACCCATATCTAGGGGAATCAAGAGGAGTTAGTCCAGAGCCCTTCGCGGGGAATTCGGCTACACTTGTTGATTGTACTAAGTGTGATTGCAAAATTTGCATTAGCTTCCGCATTTAGCGCATTTAGTTCATTAGATTAGCACGTACACCTATTCACCCCCTCTAGGTGTGCTTTCAATTGGTATCAGAGCTAGTGCTCCTGATACTTAGGCTTAACATCCTAGGAGTTAGGTCTATTTGATTGCTAATCTATTGTTTGCATTTGCTTGTTTGCACACTCATATAGTTTATCATGGACTTCATGACCCCACCTAGTTTTGGCCCTTCCAACATTGTTGTATGGAAGTGTAGGATGTCCATGTATTTGAAGACCCTAGGCTTGCATGTCTTTCTTGCCGCTACCAAGAAATGCTATCTTGGTAATGGTGATCATATAGGGGCCAATGCACTAGCCCTTGAGGCCATTAGAAGCACATTATCTAAAGATTATCTTATGAGTGTTTCTAACCTTGATTCCGTTTTTGCAGTGTGAAACAAGTTGACAATCACCACCACCTCCAAGCTTCAATTGCCAAATCAACCGGAGGAGTCTAGTGGAGAATCCGACTCTCAATGCTTAATGGTCCAAGGGAATGACTCCCTTGAGGTACATTCGGAATCTCAACTAGATAATGATGATTGTGCTAGTTCTTCAAATGATTATGTTGATCCCCATGCTTTGAATGAAGAACTATCTATTGTTTGTGAAAATTTGATTGAAAAATATAACTTGTTGAAAAAAAAAAGTCTAGGCCTTAACAATGATAATAAAAATTTGATTGCTAGACTTGATGTTGTGTTGCAAGAAAAGGAGGAGATTTCTAATGAAAGGGATTCATTAAAGTCTCAACTTGATCTTGCACTTAAAGAAAATGAGTTTTTGAAAAACAATAATGATTGTGAAACTCTTTTGAAGAAAAATGAAAATTTGTCTTCAAAAGTTAATTTTGTTTAAAAGAAAATAATTCTTTAAAAAGAGAAATTGATTTTATCTCAAAAGAATTAGAAATTTGTTTAAAGAAAAATGATGTTTTGCAAAATAAGATTGATACACGTGTTTGCCATGCTAGAGTAGTATCACACACTTCACCTATTGCATACCACACTTCTTCTTCAATTAACAATGATATATCCATGCTTAAGAAGAAGGTTGATTGTTTGGGCTCCACTATGAGCCAATGTGCCATGAACCACACACGCTTGGAATTCTTGGTTCGAAAGAAACAAATTCCATCTTTCATGCACACCCTCCACGACATACACATGCTCCTCACGGACACCATCACACTATGTATGCTCGTGTGTATACTTGTACACATTGTGGACGTAAGGGCCACCTTGCTAAATTTTGTTATGATAGAATACATGTTGAGAATTTAGCAAAAAAATTTATTTGGGTTAGAGAAGGTACTAACCCCCATGGACCCAAAAGAGTATGGGTACCAAAGACCACCCTCCTATTATTTTTGATGTAGGTGTGGGCTCTCACATGACGTGAGAGTGATGGTACCTTGGAGTGGATGCGTTCCGTACTTAAAGGAATCAATTGTATGCATCACTTTCAAAGGAAGCTTAGTGGAGAAGGCCACCATGTTTTGGAGAAAAGGAGAATTGCTTCTTCGATTTTGGTAACAATCCTTTACTCCCATTTATTATTTACATGCTTTCATAATTAAAATTTATAGCATGTTTTGATATTTAGTGATTAGTATGAAAATGCTATGTTAATTAGATTCTTGATACACATGTATAGTATTTGAGACACCCATGTTTAATATGGATTATTATTTTGTGTTCTCATATTTGATTAGCCATCATGTACATCATAAATCTAATAACATGTGGATATTCATAATAATCATGTTTAGGTGTATCATGTTAATTTTTATCGTGTTTTGATGCTTCACGTTAAGATTACTTGTTTAGATATTAATGTTCATTAAGACTAGGATTTATACTTGTGCATATAGTGGGCCACAAATAAATCTATATATGTTGAGCTTGATTGCTTATTTGAACACATTAGATGTGCTAGTATAGTCTAGTTTTGATGATTCATACATTTTAAACTTGTATTCCTATTTTTGGATTTGTTTTATGATTGTGTGTTTCACTTCATGTATATGTTTGTATTGCCAAACTTTAAGATATACATGTATACCCCTTGAGTCATTTGCCTTTCATGCAAATCTTTATTTATGGACTCAATTGTGTTTAGGGATATGTATGTATACTTATTGTGTTGACAATTCATACATATACCTTGAAATGAAATTTGTTTTGGTGAAGATTTAATTTTTCTTGATTTTGTGTTTAATTGATTAAACTTCATGTATATGTCTATCTTGTCCAAACTATTAGATATACATGTTTATCATTTTGAGCCATGTGCCTTCATGCATATATAATTTGTGGACTCTTTATGTTTTGGATATGTATGTATACTTTAGTTTGTATTAGACATACATATGCCTTGAAGATTAAATAGTTTAGATGATTTTTATGTTTTCATGTTTTCATGTTTAAGGAATAATTGAGCTTAATGAAAAATTTTCATGATTATGATATTCACACTGTATTTATACACTCATATTTATATTTTGCTCATGTTTTGTTTTCATGAGTCATATTTATACTTAATTGAATTAGAGTGTTGATTATCATGTGGATTTCATATTTTATGAAAAACTATTTTGTGTTATTCCTTACTTGAAGGATTTCGTACTAGTTAACAAAATTTTTCATTTTAACTAGTTCGTTTTCTTCGTTGTATTATGAGGTATACACATGCTATTTATTGTTATGTCAATTGGTATCATTGAACTCTTTCAATTGGTACCATTTTGATCCTTTTGTATACTCATAATTGTTTATTGTGTATGTATATTTTCAATTGGTATCATCTATTGATGATTGGTACTCATTCTATTTCATACACATATACTTGTTTTATTTGTGTTACTATATTTCTATATCTTGAGCACAAATCTTGTTTATGCTAGAGCTTGAGCTTCAACTATTATTTCAATTGATTTAGTTTTCAATTGGTATCTTATTTCAAGCCTACGCATAGTTTTTGTTGGTATTTCATAAAGGGGGAGAAAATTCGATTTTCATATTTCAATTGGTATTTAGTTTTCCACTCCCTTACTTTATGATAGAAAATAGTCATTTCAATTATTTATATGACTTAAAAAGAGAAATACTATCTTTTGATATTAAGATGTCTTGTGTTTTAAATTGGTATCTAAAAATTTTGTTTAAAGTAAAATACAAAAGTTTTGATTTGTATTGCCTATATGCAAGAAGAGCTTAACATCTCTTCTACATATAGATTCATGTTGAGTGTATCTTGTATTGAAGAGCTTAACATCTCTTCTTTATGTGGTACACGTGTGTAGGGGGGCTTCACATCTCCTCTTATGCATTACATAATGTGTGTTATGTGAATTAGAGCTTAACATCCCTCTTTCATGTAATGCATATGTGTAGGGAAGCTAACTTAGCGTCTTCCTCTTCATGAATGTATATAGCATATAACATTTATTGATCTTTGTTTAATTTCAATTGATATCAAGATGCTAATTTGTCATATCTAATTCTTTGGTATCTTAATTGATTGTCACCCCTTATTGACTTTGTTTTTGTTTTTAGACAAAAAGGGGGAGAACATTATATTTATTGTTCTGATTAACAAAAAGGGGGAGAAAGATTTTTACCCCTCATTTTATTGTTTTGATTGGTTTACCCCTTTGTTGATGATTGACAAAAAGGGGGAGAAAGATTTTGAGTTTGATATATGCATATTTTATGTTTTTGCATATATTAAGTTTAATATAGTTTAATGTTAATTGGTATCTAGAGCATGTTTTGTTTTTGAACATTTCATTGGTATCTAGATCCTTATTGTTTATGCATATTTATGCATTCATGTTTAATATTCATCGCATATTTATGTTTATTTGTTTATGCATGAGTTAAGGGGGAGCTTCTTTGAAGCTTAACTTTAATCCATGCATATATAACTCCATGAGTTTTGTCATCATCAAAAAGGGGGAGATTGTTGGCCCAAAGGCCTTCCACCCTAGTTTTGATGATGATTAACTCATGTAGTTATGTTTACTAATAATCTAGTGTTGTTTAAGTTTCAGATCATTAACCAAGATATTAGTTGGTGATTAGCTTCAACAAGGAGTTTAGAAGCTTTTCATGGTGATTCCGGTGCCAAAGCTTAAAGACCATACCTTTGCACTCGGTGGACCACGTTTGGGACCAAGCCGACTTGAAGATGGAAGATCATCAAGAAAACTTAGGTATCCTAATTTAGATAGTGTGTTTAGATCCATTTTAAAGCTTAGTATAGTTGATATGCTCAAGTGCACAACACACACAAGATTTATGTTTTGAATTTGGTTTTCATGAATAGTTGATCAAAACAAGTTTAATTGATATATGTATAGTTGTTTCATTCTATACATGCATGTTTAATTTTTTAACAAACTTATTTTGACTATCCTATTCATGTTTTGGAAAAAACTAGTTTGATAAAAATACAAGTGTTGGTTTTGATAAAATTTGCAAGACTCAAAAATAAATTGATATGATTGATATATGTCTTGAAATTTTTATCACTTGTTTGTGTTTCAATATAAAATGTTAAAACAAGTTTTGTGGATTTTTAGAAGAATTAAAAGATTTTTTAAAATATTTTTTAAACTGTTTTTCTGACCCAAATTTCTGTTCCAGGCTTCAACCAGTCGACTAGTCAACTGATCTAGTCGACTTGGGATGAAGTCGGTCGACCGGGTCGGTCGACCGACGTGCACAAAACTGTGCACGTTTGGCAGACACTGGGACGGTCGACCGTCAGGGTCGACCAGGTCTGAGAGCAGTGCTCTCTGTTGTTTGGGTCGACCGGGACGGTCAACCGGAGGCTCCAAAGGTTAGATTTTAGACCGTTGGCGGTCGACCGTTCCGGTCGACCGGTAGCCTGTCAGACTGCCATATCAGCCTAACGGTTAGTTTTCTGATGGGCCTATAAAAACCCCATCTCTTTGGGATTTTGGCCAAGTTTTTAGAGACAAAATTTCCAGACTTTCTCTACTGTTTTAAAAGAGTTTTAAAAAGAGTTTTGTGCTAAAAAGATTTATCCTTGTATTGTTTTGGGTTTTTGAAAAATCAAAGAAAACTAGGCTTTTGGGATATTATATTGGTTTTCATTTTCTATCATCTACAAGAGATTTCCCAATTAGTTTTTCTTTGTTGCTTGTTTTCAAAAACACTTTGATTCCACACTTGAGCTATCATCTATCCTATTCTATTAGGATCTTGTATTTGTGGAAAAAGGAAAGAGGTTTGTGGTTGAGATATACCACTTGTTATAAACCCTTGATTTCTTGGTTGCTCCCTCTTTGGTAGAGGTTGAGATTGTTGTATTGAGTTGGTGTTTGCTCCCTCTTTGGTAGAGGTTGAGGCTTGTGGTTTTGCTCCCTCTAGTGAGAGGTGGAGTTGGAGTTTGTAAACCCTCTTCGGTAGAAGTGTTGGTTGTTGTATTGACTACGGGCCTACCCTCGGTTGTGAGGTGGTTGTTTGAGAGAGGAGTTCGGTACTCCCTTGTTGTAAAAATCCTTCTAGGTGAAGGTTCCCTCGGTGGGAGTCCTCGGTGGACGTGATAGTGGATTGGAAATCCTACACGGTAGTGTAGGCGGGGATGTAGAGCAAGGTGCTCAAACCTCGAAACATATCTTGGCTTTTGCGTCTGATCCATTGTCTCTCTAACTCTCTCTCTTTTTACATTTGTGCAAAGCATCATTCATTTCATATCATATCTACTTGCTTGCATTTGTGTTGTACCTTGCATATTTCATATTGCTATATCTTGTATATGCTTGGTTGTTTGTGTGTGCCTCACTTGTACTTAATCAACAAGAGCTTCACATAGCACCTCAACCCATATCTAGGGGAATTAAGAGGAGTTAGTACAGAGCCCTTCACGGGGAATTCGGCTACACTTGTTGATTGTACTAAGTGTGATTGCAAAATTTGCATTAGCTTCCGCATTAAGCGCATTTAGTTCATTAGATTAGCACGTACACCTATTCACCCCCCCTCTAGGTGTGCTTTCACATTGCTATTACAGAAGATTGCAATGAGATGTTGTGGATGAACAGATTCTTCAAAGAACTAAGTATGAAGCAAAAATACTATGTTGTGCATATTGATAGACAAAGTGCTACACACTTGATGAGAATTCTAATTTCTATTCTAAATCTAAGCATATTAATGTGAAGTGTCATTGGATGCAAGATGTGCTTAACTTGAAGTTGTTGAAGCTTTAAAAGATTAAATTGATATGCTTACAAAGGGCTCGCTAAAAGAGAAGTAAATATTTTGTCGAAAGGTGGCCAACATGGATGCCATGTGAGTAGTCATGGTGATTACGCCTCATGGGCATAGAGGGAGATTTTGTGGGTTTGGGTTCATACTCATGAGTGAACTCATGTTGGGTCTCTTATCATTTGGTTTTAGAGAGTTTTGACCTCTTAAATTTAAGTTGGTCAAGTTGGTTAAACCCATATGAGTTGGGTTGGGACTTCAGCAAAGTTGAACTTAAGTCAAAGGCAAGAGAGGAGTTCGCTTGCTACAATTCTACCATTCATCCTCAAAGTAGAGTCTTAAAGAAAAAGAAGAGGGAAAAGAGGGAAGCAACTAGGATTTTCATAAGAACTTATTTTTGATCGATTTGTTTAACAATTTCACATCATCTTGGAGATTGGAACCTTCTACCTTGTTTTGAAGGTGCTCTTGCAAGTGGGATTGGAGCCAGTGAGGTAACATCATATTTTTTTTTTCATTTTATTTTGTTGATCTTCAAGCTTATTGTAGTTTTGAGAATAAGTTGCATGGTGTTCTCTCTTTTTGTTAATTAGTAGAATAGTTCTCTCTTATATTGTAGACAGAGGTCTTGGTTGTGATCGAACCACGTTAAAATTCTTGGTGTTCCATGTGCGTGTTTGTTGCTAATTTATTCCACAATTTTTTGTCCAGACTATTCTTACATAGCTCTTAAACTGGAGGCTCTCTCTGTCTCCCAACAAAATAGTATCAGAGCAAAGTACCCACAAGGCATTTGTGATATTAGTTTGAAGAAGTTTTGAACTCTGTTGTGTTCTGTGACAACAAGGCGTCCACACACAAGGTGTTCTTGCGCTCTGCCCTCTCCTCCTTCACCTGCAATAATAATTTGACCAAAACATAAAGAGATTGTTGCTCAGCATGACCCTTTTTGATCTTAGAAGAAGAACAATCAACTATTTTCAAAACATAAATTGCAAATCCCGTGCAAAGCATTCCAGCCCAAATCACAGAGTCAATTATTATGCACATAGTGAGATGGTTAAAACATCAAAGGGGCTGTTTGGATTCAAGGAATTGGGCGGAAGTGAGGAAGTAAGAAGTGTCTTTTCTCATTTCCGCTGTTCATCTAAACACCGAAAAAGAAAAATAGAAAAAGTTCTTTTCCTTTTCTCTTTTCTCTTTTACACAACCATTTCCTCACTTTCAGAATGCTACA
This sequence comes from Agave tequilana, assembly GCA_038442645.1. NCBI lineage: Eukaryota > Viridiplantae > Streptophyta > Magnoliopsida > Asparagales > Asparagaceae > Agave > Agave tequilana. Next base: position 118,669 of record JAVJIF010013427.1, on the reverse strand, counting down.
GTTAATTTTGTGGTCATGTAAATCTCATTTGTAATAAGTCGTAGCACAAAATAGTTAATTTTTTGTTCATGTAAATCTCACTTGCATTCTAATTACAATCCATTTTTTATTTTTCTGAATTAATTTTTATTTTAATATTATTTTGCGATCGATTTTGTGGTCAACTTTTCTACTTTCACTTACACATTACCATCCAAACACCAGAAAAGACATAACATTTTTCAAATCACACTTCCCAACAACATCCAAACACCGGAAAACTCACTAACCAATTCCTAAGTTCCAGAGGAAACTATTACCACTTTCTCACTTCCTCACTTTCACCCTTAACCAAGCATGCCTAAAAAGGACACTGGTTCACACTAAAATGACCCAAAATATTACAAATGGGAGAGGGTGAATCAAAAGAAAAAAACGTTTTGTGAGCTCCACTCACAAAACGTGTCTCTCTCCGTATTGAGCCGTCCATCACAGCATCAACTGTGATGGACGGCTCACATCATGCGAAGGAGCCTGCCCTGCTCCATTGAAAAGTGCCGCTCGCAATGCACATGAGGTTACTTAGCAAGCAGGAAATGAATGTGGTATTCCTTTATGAAACTCATGAAGTTAATATGTTTCGGTGATGAATGAAACATAACTGGTTTCTCTGCAGTGGACTTATTTGCAGGAGTTCTTTGAAATATCAATTTCTATTTTCCATCGTCTAAGCATAAAAATTATATTGATAGAAATCGTGGATTGCAAAAGAAGCCCGTGCATGAAAGTTACAAACAGTAAATGACAAACAAGAAAAATAGCAACAACTACGACAATTAAGACATTTGTCCTAAATAATCGGGGTAGGCTACATGAACCAAAAGAGAATTACACCGGATCGGGCACATGGATCAACTTTATCCCCTCATTCCTATCGAACAATATGCCTTCGTTAAGACCTTTAGTGTCTATATCTTGTCGTATCACTTCCATCCATGTTTTCTTCGGTTTCCCTTGGGCTCTTTTAATTTGCCATAATTTGATACGTTATACTCGTCAGACTGACGCATCTGTACCTCTACGTCGCACATGACCAAGCCATTTTAGACAGTTTTCTCTCATCTTCTGAACATGTTATATCTTTATAGCTCAAATTATGTGCCATATAACAAAACTGACCTAATAACAGTATGATAAAACTTTTCCTTCAGTCATAACGAAATATTACGGTCGCATAAACTTCTTATTGCACTCTTTTATTTTAAAAGGAAAACAAAAAACAATAGAGTAATTTATAGTATAAACTTTTAATGCAATTGGTATTATCTATTCAATAATTTAATTTCTGTCCTTTATGTTATATTTCAGTGTGTATTATTTTTTTTCTTTCACTAGTGGGTAAATAAAAAACAGAAAAGAAAAAGGAGAAGAGAGATGAGAGAGAGAGAGAGAGACTCCTGTGGACCCCACACAATCCCAAGACTGCACACCTGCCCCATCCCCGGCCACCCAAAGCCTATCTTCCAAGGGAGGGGCCACGTCAGCCCTACACTTCAAACCGCTGCCTCCACAAACTCGCTCCCCTGTGCAGGACTCACACTCTCCACCCACCATTTCCCTCCACCCAAAGGTCCCAAACCTTTTCCTCCTCCAAAAGAAAATATCCCCCCTTTCTTCCTCATCCTCTCCCTCTCAAACCCTAACCCTAAAATTCCCCCCAAAAGCCCCGATGGCCACTGCTTCCTTAATCGAGGCCGCCTCCTTCTTCAAAGACCCGCCCAAGATCAGACCTCTCTCTTCGTCCCCTCTAAGATTCAACCCCTTCCTACGAAAATTTCCCCAGTTCTCATTCCGCCCAATAAAAAATCCTAACCTCATCGTCAGCTTCTCCCCCAAATGCTCCCGAAAGCCAATCCGGTCCCTCAATTCGTCTGCTGATGAACGAAACCAGGCCCCATTGGCTGGGCTCGCGAAGGCGATAGCCGAAACCATTAACTCCCTAAAGAAACCAGCCATTGCCGTGATCCTATTAGGGTTTCTGTTGACTTGGGATCCGTATACAGCTCTGGCGGCTTCTGGGGGTAGGATGGGAGGGAGATCTTTCTCTTCCTCTTCTTCTTCGTCTTCGAGGAGTTATTCGTACTCTGGGCCTTCCAGCTCTTTCTCTTACTCGGTGCCATACTATGCGCCATCGCCGTTTGGAGCTGGAGGAGGATTTTACGTGGGGCCAGCGTTCGGGGTGGGGTTCGGGGCTGGCTCTGGGTTTTTCCTGTTGATGATGGGTTTTGCTGCGGTGATTTTGCTCTCGGGGTTTCTATCGGATCGGAGTGATGATGGGAGCGTTCTTACCGCCACACAGAAGACCAGTGTGCTAAAGCTGCAGGTTTGGAACGCTGATTTCATCATTTTTCATGGAATGTTAGTTAATTGGACATGTTTTGCTGAACTTAGTATTTATGATAGGTTTTAACCATGTTTGCTAATGGTAGGAAAATCTTTGGACTTATTAGCACTGGAAATATTTGTAAGTTATATACAGGTATTAGTTGATATTTGTTGAGAATTGCTAATGTTTGGGTTTACCTGTCAAAAGGGTTTGAAGATGTAAACCTATATATTTTTACATACATGTGGACATGGAATCAAAGGAAAAAACAGAAAACAACAGTAAGACAACATCTGCCACAACTAATGGTGTATTTCTAATGATTGCCAAATGGTGTAGGATGGCAAATTCTTTGATGACAGTTCATAAATAGTTGGTTTGGTTCTTGAATTATTGGTTGGTTCATGAGTTGGTTGGTTATTCATGATAGATAACGAACTGTTCTTCAATGGATAGTTGTAACTAGACTTTACTAATACTATAATCTAGAGACAACAAAACTTAGAGCTTACCGCATCATCACCATCACACTTCCCCTCCTCCTCATTGTCTTTTCCCATAGGGATGGACCGGTTATAGAGAACAACTGAAGTTTAAAAAGCTAGATTTATGTCTGACTTCAGCATACATCAACTGTCTATTTATTGGCTCCAAATTCCTATATAGGTAACAATGAAATGGAACTTTAGTGGCAAGCTGGCGGGGGAAGATCTAAGTAGACCTTCCTTTTCTTCTATGTACATAAGTTTAAGCAATCTACAAGCAAGCCTCTCAAACCCCACTAAACTAGGAAAGAGCCTGTATGAGGTAGAATGGAATGCTTATCCATTTATTCATATTAGATATATAGGTAATTAATTAATTAGTAGAGATATTCGGTTATAAAGTTCTTATAGTATTTAGAGGCTCATAGAGTTCTAGTAGTATTATTGAGTCATAATTAATTTGTTTTTTTACGGGGTCTATATATGGAGAGGATTGCTAATGGTTCTATGTAACTGTATCGTGTAATTCTTTTAAACATCAATAAAGATGTAGGCCTTTGTAGGTATAGCATCCAAGCCACGATCCTAAACAACAAGTGCACCATCAATAAAGATGTAGGCTTTTGTAGTTTAGCATAGTATCAGAGCCACGATCCTCAACGAGAAGCGCATCTTCTATTGCCTTCAACTAATCTTCTTCACAATTGCTTCTTCTCTGCAAATTCTTCTCCTCTAGATCTTTTACTTCTTTTCCACACATAGGAATTCATCTAAAAAGAAAGTTTCTGTTCAAGTGTACTACCTGTTGCGGTTACTCTACATCAAGCGGTTGTTGTTTATCAAGTCATCGGGTACCATGCATTAAATATTGTTCATGGGGTGCTCTTCTTTAGATTTTTTTTTTGTTCAATTCATTTGTCTTTGGTTTTATGCTTCTTTGAACAAGAAATTTCAGGTTGGATTTCTATTGAAATTCAAAGCTTGGTTCAGAGTTATTTTAAAATTCTGATTTCAGTTACGAAGTTCTGGTTCAGCTGTTTCAGTTCAGCCTTTGGTTCACTTTTTTAGTTTAGAGTTAAGATCTAATTGGACAACTCAAATTGTTTTGGTCCTTTCAGTAGTTTTGAAGCTGATTTTTGCTGATTCGGGAGTCTGTTCTAGGTTTTTGGGTTTGACCGATGAGCTGGTGAGTCTGTTTGGACTCTACTGTACTCTACTTAGATTGATCGGTTTTTATAGGTAAAAAATGGCATCCTTCAAGTGAACAGAGGAGATAATTACTTCTTTTTAGTTATGGGAGTTGTAATTTATAAGTTCTCAAGGGAGAATTAGGATCCTAAGAGAGAAAAATTTGAGTTCATTTTAGATTTTAATGGAGAATTGTTTGAGTTTGTTTGAGATATCAAGAGAGGATTATTTCATTATTTTAGTTTGAGACCCGAAGGGAGGATCATATGAGTTTTTTTCCTCATAAGATCCTAAGGGAGGACCATTTTGTTCGTATGACATCTGGGAGATCCGAGAGATTGTCATTTGGTTTAGCTTCAAATCCTAAGAGAGGATCGTCTGAGTTTTTTTAATTGGTTTTCTTCAGTTTGGCATCAATATCCACAATTCAATATTTGCATCAATGATTAATAGTTCAGTATTAGTAATTCAATATTTTAGTATCGACAACAATTCAATATTTTCTTTTAGCATTTCAACAATTTCAACATTTGTTTTTTGGTTTTTGTTAGGCAAACTCTTATGTCATACCATCATGGGTTTAAAAGGGATGTTAGATATAATATATAATTAATCAGTAAAGTGGTTTGATTATAGTGTCATAATAGTATTTAGAGTCTTATAGAGTCCTATTAATATTACAAATCATATTTTGAGTAGGATTTTGCATAGGGTCTGGTCTTTTAATCAATAAAGATGTAATTCTTTGTAGTTTAAAAATTCAAACCCAAACCTATAGAAGTGATTAGAACTTGACACTTCATGTGCTTGTATTCTATTTAAGGATAAATTGTAAAATGCTCTTCCGTTTTGGGTTGATTCTTGGTGTGTAATTTATTTATTTATTTATCGGAAAGAGAAATCAATCTTGTAAAACATTTATATCTCAATGAAAAAACCAATCTTTTGTGCGATTTTATTCTATGTCAGAATGCAAGTTACAAATTCTTAATCATAGCCCCCACAACAGTCTCCATGCAGCATGCCTGCTCCATTTTGGCTCTGGTCCATGCTCATCTTTCAGATCTATTTGATTTATTTACAGGAAATGTAATGAACACCAAGCACCAATGTTGTTTACTTTGGCAATAAACTAGGTTATAAGCCATTACATGCTTTGAGTTTGAATTTTGAAAGTTGCTTTCTCGAAGTGCAAGTACATCTTGAAGGTTTTACATAATTGGTTAACTTTATGCAGAGGTCGATGTGCTAGCATACTGGTTCAGTATATAGATTATTGTTTGCATGTGAGGATTTGTCTCCCTCTTTCTTCGGTAATTTGCGTTGTGATGTTAGAAATAGAAGAGTGCACTAATTACACAATTTAAACAAGTGGCCCTTTTAAATGAATGGATTCATCAGCTTGGTATTTTAGACCAATAATTGTAACATCAGTGTATTTTCTTACCGGCATGCTTTCGTAGGTTGGGTTGTTGGGCATGGCGAGATCACTACAAAAGATCTTGATCGGATTGCTGAAAATGCTGATACATCTACACCAGAGGGGTTGAGTTATGTATTGACAGGTGGGCTGCTTAAAAATTTAATTATTTTTGTCTGTTTACTTGAGTACAATTCCTTTGTTCCTGCTGAATTTTAACTCATCTTTCACGCCAATATGTCAGAAATTTCAGTGTCTAAAAGCTGTATGACAACTTTTACATCATTCATCTCGTGCTATATAATTGTCCATGTACCAACCCGTCATGGTGCCTTGTATATTTTCAATTCACCGGATGGAAGTCCAAACTATCCATTCCACACAATGGCTATTTCTTGCTGGATGATGCTAGTACTCCGTGGAACAAATTAGCATATCCAACAACACAGAATATGTAATGACTAATCCATCTCTGTGGTTCCTACTTATGGGGCAGCCCACATTTTATCTTAGTTACTGCCTTGCAAACCTTGACTGAGGAATTTAGTATATTTTAAAGAGAAAATAACCCTATTTTAAGGCAGAGGACATGTTAAAGAAGATTCAGATTAAATTTCACCTAGTTCTCAGTCATGGATGTGATGCACGGGCGAACAGCATGCTTTATTGATGGGTAATATTTTAGCCGTCTATATATTCTTCTTAGACAGTTTAGTTTTTCCCCACATGTAGAATACATGCATGGTTTGTTGTGATTTAAAGGCTATAACACTGCATGTAAGAGTTTTTTTTATAATATTTTAACATTTGCTTATGTTTTATAAGTATTTATGTTATAATATTCTGTTCTATTTAGATCATTTCTTCTTTGTATGTAGAGACTGTGTTGGCTTTGCTCCGACAACCAGACTACTGTATATCTGCATATTCCTCTGTAAGTACCCCGAGTATCTTCTTCTGGGTGGATGATCTCTAATCTCATTTTTAATACTGCTAAAGTTTCTGTTTGCTTTTAGTTAAAATAAGTGAAGATTTTGTTCAAATATATATAGAGAAACAAAACCTATTCTTATATTTACTTTACGGTTTATTGCAGTGCACTCTTTTTAACAATACACTTTATACATAAGAATTTCTAATGCATTGTCTGAAGCTTCGTTAGTCTTTACCTTTTTTATTATGGATCTGCCTAAAGCTTGGAGTAAACATACAAGTAATTTAATTATTTCCCTTTCTAATAGTATACTATGACAACTTTTCCTTTCTTTTGCTTCCGAGTCTCTCCTACCATCCGAAAGAGATACTTGTCATTTAACTCCAAATTCCAATATTTAATTCACTAGTAATTGTTTTTTTTACTTTCTATTTATGAATGATATGCCAGATGGGAAGCAAAAGAAAGATATGGAAATATATTGATAGAGCCGAAATGTTCAAATGAGCGCACTGCTTGTATGGGTCTTCCCTTTCATAAGGGAATGTTTTTATTTTTTTTAAAGCTGCTGGTTAACTGCTGATAATTTTCAGAGATAAACCAGACTCTCAGGAAAAAAAAAGGGAAAAAGACTGGAGGGATGTCTGTGTCAATATCCTACGAGTGGTCTCCATGTGCCGACTCCCCCACTCTTTTTGAGTCAATTTTGTACCTAGATGGAAATTGGTCATGGAAGGCTCTAGGTTGACTCACCTAGTTTCACCTCTTTGTTGAATCGATCCCTCTGGTTCCAAATCACCTTCAGGTTCAGATGACAAATTCCAAATCATTCTGCTGTGGAGTTGAATTTGGATCCCCTTTACTGTAGATGTCCATTTCTTGGCAGCATTTGAGAAGCACCTGTCAACTTATCTTGCAGTTTCCTTATGGAATTATGGACCATAAGATCATTCTTTACCTCTGAAACAATGAAATCTTTTATTCAAATTGAAGTGGCAACCTGATTAGGACTCCCTTGTATCTCAGAAATGAATCTCCCCTTAGCGTCCTCCCATATTCTGCAAGCTTATGATGTATGCAAGCAACCAAATATATCAAATGCTGAATAATCATAAACAAGCTAGCCCAGGAAGTAATTCCATGTGGTTAACAAATGTAAACAATGTGAAGAATAAAAGCTTGAGCAAAGTACTAAAGGACAGACTAATGAAAGGCTAACTTATGGGTGGTTTTCTTATTTCCGAACTTGGGTGTTTGCACTGATCCCTTAAACAAATGGACCCTTAGACCTTGGTGGTAGAGATATTTCCCCCCCTCAAAGGTTGTTAAACCTTGTAAGTTACCTATCCGTCATATTATAGAAAAAGAATCATTCTTTAGATTGTTATCAACTTTCTTAAATATTTTATTCTATTAATTTCATTTTGCAACATTTTTCTTGGAGTAACCAGTACATAATATTTGCATTCATAATCTGTAAGTGTTTCATAACCTGTATGCTTAGACCTCTGTAATAACTGTTCAAACATGTTTTTTGTTTTCAAACCATGTAACAGATAATTTATTGAGTACAAATTTCATGGATAAGCTATCTAACCAAACTGCAGAGGTTCCCATTTATTTTCACCTATATCAATTTTTGTCTCATATACATTTCAGGCATTTCTGACTTTGACTAATATTTTCATTTTGATAAGCTGCAAAAATGTTGTGAATTTGGACGTTCTTGTCCACAATTCAAAGTTAAGAATTTGACATAAACCTCCAACTTGGATATGAGGTCACAAGGTTTTGTAGTTGATACGTTCTCCATGATGTTGTGAATCTTATGCCCCATTGTTGATGTCGATTTGTCCTGCTCTCTTCTGCTTGCAGTTTTTAGTGCTGATTTTATGCTTTGGAGTTCAAACTATTATCTGCTTCTCTACTTTTCCAACTTACCCAGAAGAGCTTGGCTTTTCTGTTAATATTTTGGTTTTGTAATCATAATTCTATGCTTTAGATTCATGACTTTTTCCCCAGATGGCATCAACTTTAGAATGATGCTGAGGTCTGAATTTGTCTTGACTTTAATATTCAAGTGAATTGATTCCCCAAACATAATGTCCCCTAATTTGGTAGATTATCTGTTTCCTCAAGCACTGACAATATCCTTTTATGATTGATCCACACATATACAGGTGGATGTAAAGCGAAGTATTGAAGATGGGGAGAAGAGATTCAACCAACTTTCAATTGAGGAACGGGGTAAATTTGATGAGGAGACACTTGTTAACGTGAACAACATTAAGAAGCAAAGAATATCCAGCCAAAGATCCAGAAGTTATAGCAATGAGTATATCGTGGTAAGTCCAACTCTGCAACATTAACATTATTATATCATTATCATTGTTAACACTTATTAATTATGTTTTTTGTGTCTGTGTGTTGGGGGTGGGGGGGGGGGGTGCGGTGCGGTTGGGGTGGTTTTTTTTTTTTTTTTGGGGGGGTGGGGGTGGGGGTGGGTTGTTTCTGGGGCATGATTGAGGGCACTCTGGTTCTGCCAGTGCTAAAATTTCCACAAGCCAAATATTGGACAGAGATTAAAACTTAAAGTGGCTTGCTGGACTTGCATATGACTGGAGACCGATCTCCATTTAAAAACATGTATCAGAATATTACACATGATGTCACATTTGATCTTGTAGGCCTGACGCCCCCTATTTAGGAGGAAATTAGCAAAAAACTACTACACTAGCCAAGTCTCGATGAGATCCTATGGCGATGTGTCCTAAGCTGGCACCTATTTGAGGGGGAGATGATTATATCCTTGCTTCTTAATCATTTCTGCCCAGTTAGAAGATGAAAATCCGAACATGCCTATTTAATTGTTTCTACTTGACCCTACAAGACAACGCAGCAGGTTTTAGTGTACATCTTGACATCCTGTACTACAACTGCCATAAAATTTTGTTGACAGTCATATTTAAATGGCTTATCATTATGCCATATGTTTAGCATCGGGCGTTTAATTCCTTGCCTGACTCCTTCCTTCATTTCAAGATTACAATTCTCGTGGCTGCCGAGGGAGTGCACAAGCTACCTGCCATCAATGGCAGCGCGGACTTGAAGGAAGCACTACAAAAGCTAGGTTCTATACCGAGCAACAAGACTCTGGTAACGAGAATATCGTTCACTGAATATCCTACAGATGGAGGTTGTGGAAGATACTGCAATTTCTAACCAGTCAACTATTGTTCTGCCTGCAGGCTGTTGAAGTGCTGTGGACTCCTCAAAATGAAAACGACACACTTTCAGAGCGAGAGCTTCTTGAAGATTATCCACTTTTGAGGCCTCTTTAAGATTTTAATACCTTAAAAAGACGTCTTGTAGCCAGTTGCATTTGTAAAATTGAAGTGTATATAGATAAGTTTTACGGCTAATTTATTTACATTATTGATAATGTTCCAACAAAGAGGGCTTGTAATTTATAGCGAAAGTCTTCTCTCTCTCTCGTCTCTTTTTTGCATCAACTCTTCACTACTCTATTTGGTGAGGCTCCATTGAAGCACTGACTGAACTTCAACCAGCTGTCTCTCTGATACCAGACTCTGAATTGGTGCGAAGTGGACACAGATGTACCTCTGCTCACATAGAGGCAGGTTCTTAATCTTGATGGGGAAGAAGATGTGGCTATTGCTAGAAGAGCTCTCTTGTTCAATTCCAGTCTTCTAGGAGCTTCGCTGAAAATGTGATTTTTGTTTTATTTATTTTGTTTTGGAATATAAGCATCTTGTCAACTGCAAAGAGGTTTTATCGTTGTGTTAGACTCACTCGTGTTTTGTTTTATTTTTGAGAAGGGTTTGTGCCGTTGCAAATAACGGACAACGGAGCCTGGAAAAAGAAGTGAAATTCCACCATGAGGGAAGGGATTCTCTTCAGTACAAGCACCACGCAATTTTAATTCAACCTCTTATTTTGCAGATTGATCAAAATGAGTATCCGCAAGCGCAATAGTGTGCTTTGATATTCTTAATTTTGAGAATCTTCTTTGTCGTTGTGGAAGTTTCAGACTCGCAATCTTATAGTACGGATTTGATTGGGAAATCGCTCTGGCCCTAGCCGTTTTGTTCACACAAGGAAAGTTGAAATTTTACAGTGAGGCTTGTGCAGAAAGGTTTTCATTGAAAAGAGAATGCATGTTTCAGTTACGGTGAATTTCCTAACGATGTTCAGTGCCCACGTGAGGAAACACGCAGGAGGTAAAAACACGATCCTCAGTTCTAAAATTTATAAGCTCTTTTAGTGGACTGGCAGCCAAATATTTTTTTAAAAAGCTGACACAAAACGGATCCTGGTCAAATTTTAATCACCAAAGTACTTTAAAGGCTGGTGGGATTATTATTTTTTTTTTTTCCATATCCAATCTAGGGCAATGGAACATTACTTTATTCAAAATTTCAAAGTGAAATGGTCAAATTCAAATCCCAAACACAATTAGGAAAAGTGATAAAAAGCACATAAGAAGAGAGAAATACCATTCTAAACCCTGGCCATGACCAAGACCGACGATAAAAGGGAAAAGAAAGAGAGAAAAACCCCTGCTTTCTTCGTCCTCAGCTGAAAAAAAAGAAGGAAAACCCTAATGACCACCTCTTCTCTCACCGCACCCACATTTTCTTCACGAACCGGCGCAAAATCAAACCTTTCACATCCCATGTCAAATTCAGTCACCTTCTTCAGAAATCCCCCGATCAGTTCCCTCTCTCTTCCATCAAAAACCCTAATTATCCCATCAAGCTCACACCCAGATCCTCCCTAAAACCACTCACAACCCCCAACACACTCACCGGCGATCCAAACCAAAGCTCATCAGCTGGATTCATGGGGTTCCCGTTATCCTCCGATCCTCATTCGGCGGCGGCAGCCTCCGGGGGCCGAATGCGACGGGGACACTTCTCTTTGTCTTCTTCGTCTTCTTCAACAACTCACTCGCGGTCGTCGTCTTCGTCATCCCGTTCGAGAAGACATTCTCGTAAATCCGACCGATCTCTTAGTAAGCGTTTCCCCCCAATTAAACCAGGGGATCGAATCGATTATAGCAACATTGGCTTGATCAGTCGGTTTATTAGTGAACAAGGAAAAATATTACCCAGGCGGGTGAGTCGATTGAGCTTGAAGCAGCAACGATCCATTACTGCTGCTATCAAACAAGCTCGCATTTTGTCCCTGTTGCCTTTTCTTAATACTGAAAGACAGTTGAGAGAGTGGAGTCAATCCCTAGCCCGTCTCGTCCTAGAACCAGAAATAAGTAGATATAACAATTATCCCCTTCAAGAAGTTATTAGGATTCTAGCTCTTTCTCTTCTTCTTCTTCTTCTTCTTCTTCGATATCTTGGCTCTAAGCCTTATTCTTCTTCATCTTTTTCTTCTGCTACAAGTTACTCGTATTTTTATTTACCATTGCATTCATACTATTCTCCAAACGTCGATTTTCAATTTTTGTTTATCATGATTGTGGGGATTGTAGGAGTGGTTTGGGTATGCATTGGGTCTATGAATGGAGACCACAATTGAGGTCTCATTAGGATCGGATCGAGCGTATGGTTGTTGCTTCCGCTGTTATTTCCGCAGTGAAGAGGAAAAGCATTGTTGCTGTGACTAAGAGGACCAGTGTTCTAAAGCTTAAGGATTGAATAAATATTGGTTTTTGTTTTCTTGGATGGGATTTAAATTGGGCAATGTTTTGTTTTCCTACATGTTCTGTTGCAAATTCAAATTGTTACCACTTTGCCACCCTGATAAATCTTCTGTATGCCAAATGATATATATATTTTTTACTACATGTTCTGTTGTGACTTAATGCTTAGGGTTCAGTTTACATTTTGGTTACTTTTATCAAAGAAAAGCTTTTGGCTAATTGTTTTATTAGTTAGTTGAAGTCACTTTGACTTGATAAATTTTTAGGAAAAAAATAGTCCTAGATAACACATTGTAGACACCTTTTAGATAATATGGATTCATCAACTTGGTAATGTTGGTTCTAATTTTTAATCACCTGATATTAGTGTGTGGACTGTCATTCCTTCGAGAGTTGGGTTATTAGGCATGGCAAGATTGTTTCAAAAAGATCTCGATCAGATTGTCTCAAAACTGCTGATACATCTACACCAGAGGGTTTGAGCTATGTTTTGACGAGTGAAGCTGCAGGAATTCATTGTTACCTGAGCCATTTTCTTTGTTTCCTCCTGAAATTTGTCTTCATCTTTCACATCTTTAGGCTAACTTTGCACCCTTTGTGGTATTTTTTATTTAATTTTGTATATCAACCCATTTGTGCAACCTGAATCTTTGCAATTTACAGGACAGAAGTTAATAAATTATTCTTCCCTACACCCATGCAATTCATAGGTTATTAGTTTCTTGTATGATAGTAGTAGCTTAGTGTACTAAATTGGCATGTTCAACATGCCTTTTTTGTCTGTATAACTAGCATTATCCTAACTAGAGCGAACTATTGGAACTAATATATTTATCAGTTGTCGTCTATGTGCATGCTTTATAATTAATAATGTGCCTATATGGGGTGGGGAGTTAGGCTAGGTGCATCCTTCGTGGTTCACTTTTATGTATGACATTGGCCCCCCTCCCTTTCAGTTTACCAGGGCACTTCAAATTTAGGTCTTTGGATGCGTTGGACGCTTGTAAACTTAGAAAGTTCTCGGAGACTCATAGGGCACTTAACGATTTATCTATAACAATATTTCAATTCCATCGCAATCTTGGAGCTTTTGTATGCAAGATGTAATGCTGGGTTGAATTAGACAAACATGTAAGGTTATTTTGTTGAACTTTGATCCAATTTCTTTATTTGATTACTCATCACATGCTTAGCTATGTGCATATTTGCATGCATATATGCAAAATATAGGTATATACCTGCGTCAGATTTTTTTTGAAGGTTCCTTAGCCCTTGTTTGGGAGCAAGGTTTAGTTTCCCAAACTGAGGTTTCGGAGAGTTTTGGGTCTAAAATGGTGAACCACAATGGAGTTGGTGAGAATGGGGTTTAGAGGCCTTCAAGCCTTATGAAACAGGGGTTTGGGGTTTGAGAAACCCCAGTTGTGAATTCTTCCAAACCGAGACTAATTCCAATATGGTCGCTGAACACGAAGTTAGCGAAACCCACTTTAGGTTTTAGAAACCCCCCAGTTTAGGTTTTAGAAACCGGGGTTTGTATGCAAACCCCAGTTCATTTTAACTTAAACGAAACCCCAGTTTCAGAAACTGTGTTGCCCAAGTAGGCCTTACTCATTATGCATAATGTATATGTTTTGCATGCACATCTGTGAAATATAGCTAGGTCCTTGCATCAAATTATTTTTGAAGGTTTATATGTCAGGCACTTTTGGAACATTTAGTTTGTACTGCGACACAAGTTTTCACAGCATACTCGGTAGTCATCGACGTGGGCCGTGTGACAAGTTTCAGGATATATTGTACTGGTACATGACACGGCACAATTTGAAGTGGAGACTCAGACAGTTGTTATCTAAAGGTTCAGGCTCTTTTTGGTTAGCTCTTTACCATATACGAGCCAAGGTAGAGATTGTTGAGGTTATGGTTTGAATCCGGCTTACAAGCACCTCATGTAGGGCACACGATGAGGTGTACGGTTCGTCGAGGCTCTAGCCCGGTCATGAAAGGCCACTAGCACTTTGGTGAAATTTTGATCAGTTTGTGATTTTTGTGTGCGCTGATTAGATTGTTGTGATGCATTTATCAGGGGTCTTATTCTCAAGCCATTTCTTGTGTGTGTGTTTGGGGGGGGGGGGGGGGGGGGGTGGGTGAGGGTAGAGACATGAGATTGGGCTCAGTTGCTACCTGCCATTTCTGTCATGATCTTCAGTGACCATCTTCTCATTTGCTGTTTAAATCTTACAATATCCATGATACTTAGACCAACTTACTCTGGTATTCAATTTCACAGAGAAAAAAGCTAAGCACTGTAGACTGTAGCAAACATTATCTTCTTCACCAAAAGATAGAAATGCCCTCTTTGATCAGTGATAGTGACTTTATGTATTTGGGATCTCTCCACCAATGAAAATCAGTGAACGGGTTCAATGATTAATCACAACCGTTCATTATTGAGTACTTGTACTTAGACCTTAGCGAAGGAGAAACTTTCTAGTTTCTTTATTTTGTATCCTCAGCCACAATCATTACCTCATCTCTGCATACCTGAGCTTGATTAAGCATTTCCCTTCAGTTTAGTTAAATTGTAGACTTTAAGAGACCACACATTGTTGGAGTTTCTTTAAAATTTTGGGTACTTGCTACTTTATTTTATTTTTATAAAACAGGCTGAATAAATTATTATTTATCAAGAGTAAGATATAGTGACAGCCCAATTTAAATTCTCTACAAAAAAAACCTTTGAGTTCTAATGGCATAAACAGATAATAAAACTAAATTATGATATTTTGAATTCATGTATGATTTGTTCAATCTTCAACACACAAGGGCACAAGTATACTAATCCTAGACTATTAGTCCCCCTCCAATTTTAATTAATTTTGGATTGATTTAAGCATAGACATCAAGGATTGACTAGCTTAGTTTGCTAGATCTTATTACTTCATTAGAGAGCACTTTCTGGCGATTTTTCTGAAATAAGCAGGCGTGAAATAGTCTATACCCATTGGCATGGGGCAATATCGCATTACGCTGGGCCTATGCAGACACTTCTATCATGAAGCCGTGTCGTGTTTGAAACGTGTCGGACACGCGTGTCATGTGTCTTTTTAAGAATTTGTCACGTGTTCACGTGTCGTGTCCATTTTAATGTTGTTGTGTCCGTGCAACATATGAGCAACATGTGGGCTTCAATCGTGAAATTTATTAGATTATGCTGGTGCACTCATTGGCAAACAGGCGGCGAAATATCTGACAGAAACAGAAACAACCAACATTCAATGGATGCATCTTACGCATGCAAACTGGGACAGAATTTCCTAGCACGCTACGAACACCTCATGGATATAGCGAGAGCTATACGACAGGTATTATTACCTCCCATCTGAGCTCAGATGTTCCATTCTCTGGGTAATGGCAAAAACACTAGCATATGGTTCGACACTTGGCTCAAACCACAACTGCTCATCCAGTATCCTGATGGATATAATACCCTCACTGTCTTGGCGGCTAGAGTTCCTGAGCCTATCACGACACTTAAAAAGGCTGATGCCAATGGGATTGGAATAGGGTAGGCCATCACTTACCACGCTTTTGTATTGTAACGGTCACAGTTAATCTGTATAATAATATCTGATTTTCTTCTAAATTTTGACAGCATTTCTTCTCTAATTACTACAGTGCCCTATAATACAATTACACAATTTCATCCACAATTAGCTTACTTATCACATTCTCAAGATCATAATCTCAGTTATCAACGGCCATAATATATATAAGCTCAAGAGTATCCATTTTAGCACTCTCAATCCAATCACAATAACCATCTACGTCACCAAACTCAAAATAACAACTACAATCACACACGTATCTCCACACGCACGCACAGAGACACACAAAACAAACACACAAAAATCAAACCATCTAGCGAATAAGTTTAACACATATTATAAGACATACATATCTAGTTTAATGTTTATATACAAGTATGAAACTATACATGAATGAATGACAAAATGTAAATAAAACTTACAAAATTGGATCCTTCATGCAATTCCAAATAGAAACGCCTGCGTAGCTTTATGCCGAGTCTTTGCTCTTATTGCTATCTAAAAATATTGTTAGTTTAAAAAGTGAGCTCGACAGCCCAATGAGTAAAGTCATATAAAGAATTTCACGAAGTGATATACATATAACAATACGAAGTATGATTTGTGCACCCGATCATAAACATGAACATGAATTGAAGAAGATAAAGAGGAATTCGATGATACAATAAAGACAAGGCAATCGGAATAAGTATTACAGTGATTATATTCATCAATCGGAAAAATTCAATTCACTTAGCTATTTAATTTATTAGAGTCTTGTAATAATGTCTCGTATTTTACCGGATGTATGTATTATGTAAATTCATCTCAATACTTAACACAAGAAAACTCACGACATATTAAGTGGTTGTACTAGTATTTTTTTATCTCACTAAATTCATGTTAGAATACTTTTTATTTTATTGCATTTATACACATATATCGCACGAACACAATACGTAGAATATGTCACCTAAGAGACCATGATATAACACTTAAAATACCTAACACCATGTCAGTACACCAAAATATAAAGAAACTGCATCTGGAAAAAGCTACAACTATTGAAGGGGGAAAACAAGAGAGAGAAGAAATCGAATTATGGGAAAAAGGCAGAATATACTGTAAAGCATTCCTCATGGCGCATAACCATAGTAAAAATTTGAGACAATAGTGCTCAAAGATTATGCAAAATGGATAATACAACCAACCGTGGACCATATACCAACAAGGATATCATTTCAACAAGAGAACACAAGATACTGACTGAAATGAAGAAATGGTAGAGAAGATTACGACTTAAGACGCTGCAGATCATAAAAATCGAATGACTACATCATCAAAGAGCCCTAAAGAAGTGGAAGGGGAAAGGGGCTCTGTTTTAAATATCAGCCGAGTCAGTTGAGATATCGTCTGATTTCTCCTTTTTTGTCTGCTGTGAATACGATATGAGAAAATCGTTCACCATATCGTTTGCAGCAAAAAATGGCCGATATTTGAAATATCGGCCGATAAGTCGCCCGATATAGGCCGACAAATCGCCCGATATATCGCCCGATATGATATAACTTTATTATTGCACGACTGCTTGCAAATGTACATTGTTTTTTTACTGTCTTTGTATGCATATTACATCAATTTTATTGGGTAGATGATATCTGTGACACTAAATCAACTTTTAGTTATCAATATTTCATTATATATAGTGTCTGATATGAATGTCCGATATGCGCGCATATTCCCGAATACGATCCCAATATCCGATATTTAGAACCTTAGAAAGGAAAAAGAAAATCTCACAAACTCGCAACACTGAGCGGACAAATCGTTCAGGCTACAGAAAGTATCACCATCAACAAGGCTAATCACAGACACACTAAAACATGGGCTGAGACTTTTAGATAAAGCTCTACAGCCGGTGTGTAGATCATGTAGCGGGTTGGGTCGAGCTCTGCAGCGAATCTAAATCGGATCTGACCAGGCAAGGTCAGGTTTTGAAGTTGTTTGAAGTTGCTTGCGGGTCTGATGTTGTTGAGGTGAATCGAGAATCCGGATCGGGTTGGGTTGAAGCGGATCCAAAACCGGGGTTTGCAAGCAAGTTCTAGTTGGCTGTCGAGGTTGTAGGTGAGAGGCTTTGTTCGACGACGTCAAGATCAAGTTGCAACCGGTGTCGAGATCGAAGAAGGATTATCGACGGGGAAGGACGAGGTCATCTACCAATGAGTTCGAAGTCATCGCGGGTGAGAATCGTCGGCGAAATCAGGGTCAACTCGGGATGTCGACATCGACGCCGTCTGCAGATCTGCGTTGGGAAGGTAAGGGCAAGTTGATCGAGAAGCTAGCAGGGTGCTGGTGGGGAGGCTCACGGCGAGGCAGTCTCGCGTTACCGGCGCAAGAAGGCGAAGGTCGGGTCGCGGGTTGGTAATAAGGGCGAGATCAAGCTCGTGTGGCTGGAAAAAGGCAGAAAAAGGAAGAAGAAGATGAGTTTTGGGTTAGGGTTGAGACAAGAAGAAGATGAGAGAGGTTGAAGAAAGAGGAATAATAAAGTTTTTCTAATTTTTGGGTATTTTTTTTGGTTGGGGGTGGGTTGGAACAATAATTTTTTTTTTATTTTATATGCTGATCAAAGAAAAATTATCAGATTTTTAGGAGAGAAAGAAGAGGAAAGAAATCTAGGTATTTTTTTAAAAAAAAAAGAAAACTACTAAAGAAGAAGGAATAATTCTAAATCTAACTCTAGGGATTTGAGATATTTGTAGAAGAATTCAAGAATTTAATTCTGATATCAAATTTGACGCAAGATGGAAGGAAAAAACTTAGGTTTATGGTAAGATTAGGGATGAACTAATCAAAGGATTAAGAAATTAAGAAAAAGATAAAATTTAGACTCTATATCTAGGTGAATCAATAACCCACTTTGTGCATTGCACAAAAAAATTTGATTTAGGGCTTCACGCTTAGGAGAATTGTTTCTAGTACTTTATACTTACACACAAAGATTTAAAAAAAAAAAAAAAAATCAAATTTAGGATTTCAAAATTTTAATAGCTCAATGATCTCAAATACAATTGTACAAAAATGTTTATAGACGAAGATCATATACACTACTCGTGTTCTTCTAATCATAAAAGAACTTAAAAGAAATATCATAATCATAAAAAAAAAAAAAAAACTTCTACAAGAAATAATAAAACAAAACTAAAGCTCTTACTCCTAATCTAACTCAGATTTTTCCTCCGACTTGCTCGTCTTTCAATAACTTATTAGATCTTAAATGTCCTCATCAAATTGTCATGTTTCAAACTATACATGAGTGTTAAGATTGTATCATATGCCCATATTGCATGTATCATATGATAAACATATTAGAGCAATTGGTAATTAAGCAAGATACGTGACTCTTGATGTGGTGTATGATATGTGACTCATCTACGATTTGCTTGCTTGTATTGCATTTATAATATGATAATTATACCTGTAAGGATGGAAATTAAGAAATGTGGATCTTGCTGTGTGTCCTCTACGTGAGGGTGTATGATCTACTCACTCCGTTGATAAAAACAGTTCCACCATGAGAGATGACAGCGATGAGATCCCATGTCAACACGGGTGTGAATGATTTGATGAGTATAATTATATACATATTTATATCACTTTTATGTCTATTATTTTTCACATTTAATGCTGAGGGTACAGTGTGACATGTTCTTATGTTTTCTTATGTTTTTATAGAAATTAGATCAAGAACACAACATGTAGAGAAAAAAGTAAAAAGAGAGAAAAAAAGATGATATATTAAAGATTGCAATATAATTTACACAAAACAGAAGAGTCAGAGAAAAGATAGCAGGAGATAAAAGAATCTACAAGATGCAAGGAAGAAGCTACCAAAATTTGAAAATCAAATTTAATAAATTTTAAACTGCTTAGCTGACCCGGTGGGCTACACAGAGAGCCGAATCAGATTTAAATTCAGACTGGACATGTTCAGTATTTTGATCATAACTTTCATTATAAAACTCAAAATCTGCTGATTCAAGATGCCATAGAAAGATAATTGAAAATGTTACAATTCTATGTCGACAACTTTTTCAGTACAATCATTTGATAACTCATTTTCAATAATTGCCGCCAAGTGGCTGTAGTCTAATTCAGAATTGAATTCCTATATCGATTTGAAATTAGATTAAATGTCTTAATGTATTTCTTATTGTAAATGGCTCTGAGGTCTATATAAAGGATTGCGATCTCTTGTAATTTTATCATATAAACTTTTTTTGGTTTCAGTTTCTAAATAAAGTATTGGCTTTTGGAGAAAAAATTTTGCGCATTGAAATTAAAGAAGACCAGAGAAGAAGCATCATCTAGGGTTTCTCCAAATTGATGTTTTCTAATCTCGTTATTCTTCTATTTTATTTTATGATGAAGTTCATGTTAAATATCATGTTTTGCACTTTCTCTTTCATGAATTAATTCCCCATAGCTAGGGCATTGATGTATGTTAATATTATGATGATATAATATTGTCGTTTTGTGCTATACTATTACTTTGTTCTTCATGTATAATTCTTTATATGTTAAGTTTCTTTTCCATATCTTCTTGTTAGTAATTAGTAGCCAACAATTATATGGGTGGTTAGATTTGAGATCGAGAAGAGATAACCTAGCCTAACATCATATGAATAAAAATCACAACTTGACAAGTTAGACAGAGAGGAGATAAAGCTGCATAACAACAAAAATAGAAAGAATGGCCACGGGTCTGACCTCCGAGAGAAAGGCAGCAGCAGATCTCAGCCACCATCCAACTTCTCCATCACCTCCACCAATAGCCTCGCCGTCTCATTCTTGATTGCAGCCCACGAAATGTGTCACAAACGGCCACCGCTTGTCGCCCGACCCTGGGTGGTACTCTCCATCATCTCCTCGTACCTGTCCACCAACCCCGACCAAAACCCATTAAGATAGTACGAATTCTCAATAAACACTTTACCCCCCCCACTTACCCCGCTGCGATGACAGCAAGTAGATCCGCACCGACTGATCGTCCGCCTCGAACGCCGGCCGCCCTTTGAGATTGGCCGTGAGAATCCTCCCGGCCTCCTCCCGAACTGCCCCCTTTGGCCCCATGGGCGGCCAAGCGTCCAGCAAATCGAGCGACCACTGGTTCCGAAACAAGAAGCTTCCCGTGTTCAGCGCTGGTCAAACAGGTCGGGTACCTGTGGATGATGAGGTTGTGGTTGTCGTACTTGGAGAGCGGGATCTCGAATGCCATGTCGGTGAAAAAAGCATCAGAGTCGAGCCACCAGATCCACTCGACCTCCGGGTGGGAGGGAATGAGGCGGCGGATGAGGGGGAGCTCGACCCAGTCTCCGGCGAGCTCCTTGTCGAGGTGGGCCATGTTGTAGACGATCTCGATGCCGTGGATCCGGCAGTAGTCGATCTTGTTCTTGGTTGACTTGAGGAGGTAGTGGGGTTGACTTGAGGAGGTAGTGGTCCCCCATGGGGTTGTCGCAGGGGTTGGGCGGCGATCCCGTCACCAGCAAGATCCGCGGCTTCCCGCCCCGGATCCGGTTGGGGAAGCATGGGTTTTGCCCTAGCCACCGCCTCCGCTGGCGGTCCCAGTCGGAGATCTTCGGGCCGAGAGTGTAACCGGCGGAGGTGGAGTTGGCGACGGTGGTGTCGGCGGGGTCGTCGGGTTCAGAGTCGGAGCGGATCTCGCGGAGGATGCGCTCGATGTCCTCGACGTATAGTTTAACGGTGTAAAACAATTGAAACCTAACAAAAATTGGTTTGTAGGGGTTTTTAAATATTTAGATCATAATCTGTAACACCCCATCCTTAGTATACGTACCCAGCTATGTGTCCTGATTTTTTGGAGCGTTTATTTATTTATTTATTTATTTTCTGTTATTTAAATTCTTACTCATATAGCAGTACCGCATGATTTGACCTTTTTGGTATTCAGATTTGATCGATTTCAGTTTCAAATATTATTTTTTAATATTCTAGATTTTTCATGATTTTCTGAAATTTTTCAGAATTAAATTGTAAATCTTCAAAACCGGTGTCGACCAGTGTCGCTGACTGACTTTTGGATTTTTAATTTACAAACGAAGTTGAAATTCTAGAAACAGATTTCACAATATTTCTTAAAATCATATTTTCTATCTAAATGAATTTTTGGAGAATTTTTAGAATTTATCAAAAATCCGGCCAACCGGTGTAGACACCATCCTCAGTGGATTTCAGGATTTTTATTTTGAAAATGGAATTGAATTTCTGAAAATCGATTTCACTAAAAATCTTAAAATAATATTTATTATTTTGAGAATTTTGGGGAACTTTTTGAGATACTTCATTTTTCGAGCTTTTCCTGAGTTTCTGGTGTTTTTCCAGATACCGGAATTCTATCCGGATATTTTACTTTTCTCTCTCCTTGTCCGACACGAGACCCACCAAAATATGGGTTCAACAGTAAATGCGGAGACTCTCTCCATCCCGCATTTAATGTTATGTCCCTCAAGAAAATCAACCCAGATCAAGTCATCCATACTTTTTTGTCTTTTCTATCAACGCAACACTCGCGTTTCCCTTTTGGACCCGAATCCCATTTCCGCGTCTGGCTCCCTTTTGCCAGACGCGGATTTTATTGAGGGGGACGCAACCCATTTGTTGGATGGAACGCATGTTTCATAAAGTGGAATGGCAACTTGTAAATATATCAACTCCTTTATATATATATATATATATATATATATATATATATATATATATATATATATATATATATATATATATATATATATATATATATAGACTTGTTTCCTTTCAAAAGGATTTGATCCCGGATCCTTCCCACTCAAATTCAACCCTCCAACATTCGAATACAAGATTTACTCCGTTGAAGTTGATCTATACTATTTCAAGTATCTATAAACCAAAAATCAAGTGTTTTAAATACTTTTTGCCCATCCATCAAGTAGGGGAAAAACGGACGGCCTAAATAGTGAGTTGGTTAGTTTAACGGTGTAGAACATTTGAAATCTAACAAAAATTAGTTTATAGGGGTTTTTAAATGTTTAGATCATAATGAAATGGCCGGATCGAGAATTTGTATGTCTAAAAACATAGCTCTAACCAACTCACTACTTTCGGCCGTCCATTTTGCGTCGCTTGATGGATGGGCAAAAAGTATTTAAAACACTTGATTTTTGGTTTATAGATTCTTGAAATAGTATAGATCAATTTCAACGGAGTGGATCTTGTATTCGAATGTTGGAGGGTTGATTTTGAGTGGGAAGGATCCGGGATCAAATCCTTTTGAAAGGATACAAGTCTATACACACACACACACTCCCATCCTTTCTCTCTTTCATTATTTCTTTCCTTCTTCCTTTTCCAGCCAACAACAACCAACAAGAACAACAAACGCTCCTCCTTTGGCCGGCCATCACCACCCACCATTTCCACCTTTCTCCACCACCATTTCCTTCACCATTCTCCCCTCCATCTACTCCACCATTCCAACAACAACAACAACCACAACACTATCTTCATCACCATCTTCTTCCTCCATTACTAACCAAAACAACCCATCTTCTCCACTAACTTCACCACCATTTTCACCACCACCTACACCACCTTAACCACCACCAACCATACCATCTTCTTCTCCTCGTCATACTCTTTCCAACGGACCTACTCGTCGCTCTCCGAACCGCCATTTTCAAAACTCCATTTTTTTTCATTTGAACTACACTTGCACCAACAACAACCCTCTCTTTTGGGGCCTTGGCCACCCATCTCCGGCCAACTCCGGCCAACTCCGGTCGCTGCCGGCGACCACCGGCCAAGCCACGGTCGGCCTACCTCCCCCTCTCCTTTTTTTGCGTCTCTCACTCCCCCCTGTCACTCACTTTCTCTTGTTAATCGCTAGACGCGGAGTTCACCCCGCTTCCAAGTAATTTCTTAAACGCGATCTTCGCGTTCTTGTTATTTGTTTAACGCGATTCTCGCGATCTTATGTTAACGCGACGCGGAGCACATACTCGCGTCTGCGTTCTTCCTGTATCGTAAAACGCGGGTCTCAGACCTCGCGTTTGTGACCTCAACGCAGCGCAACCCCCGCGTCTGCGACCCCTGCGTCTTCATTCCCACTTTTTCTGATTCATCCTTCTTCTCCTCTTTTTTTTTATATATTATTGGTTATCGAGTGCGTTGGTTATCTAGACTCCAGAGCTTGGGATTTCCTGGTGTTTCCTGAAGTTTTAGGCGAGTGTTCTCGCTTTCCTTCGGATTTTCCTGCTTCGTCATGTTGACTAATATTATATTATTTTCCAGGCACACTTGCATGTATCATGCTATCTCTTGTCGCCTGCCTAATATCACCTCTCAGGCATATGTCCCATGGCATCTGTTATGCTACTACTTGATACTCGCCCCGTTATGGCATATTGATACTTGGCTTACGATTATCATATTCGCGGGAATCATGTGACTTGAAATTATAATACTTATGTACTCTCGAACTCCTGATCTTGGCATGCACTTGCTTTCCCTGTGAATTGATAATCACATAATAAATCATAAAAAGAAACCACTTGAATCGGGTCGGGGGAAACTTGCGGCTATCAATATATGTTCGTGTTTACAGTGGTTTTAGGTATGTTGTGCAATTACATTTCCGGTTTGACCTGAGGGCCTCCAGGCGACCGAGGGGAGCGCTGGCTTCCTCCTTCCGGTACCATTTTGATAAGGGCATCCTATAAGACCCTACTGTACGCCTTGCGGCAGGTTCCGTCCTCCAGCAACGGAACAATCCTGGGCCGTGGTCCCGGGTATGTACGGGACCCACTGTAAACATTGTTCGTTGATACCCCGTTGGTTTCCAATAACAGCCTCGATTTACTCATATGTGGATGTATGTGTGCTGGGACGCTATTACATATACCTAGACATATGGGTAGAACGAGTAATAAGTATAAATATTGTAAATGGCAGCAATAGATTTATTCAGCCCTCATCACTTTCATTTTATGCCTCCATTTCTTGCTTACTGTACATGTACTCTCGACACAGTTTTTGATGCTTAATATTGTTTTGATCATATCAACACACATATACCTATCTCTACACGACACTTGGCGTTCACCTGTCTATTTGTTAGGGAGTTTCTGACTCCCCTGGACTTGCATGTTCAGGTTCTGAAGCCTGAATTGAAGCGGAGCCCTCCACAGAAGATCAAGCTTATCTCTCGGAGCAGGCTGACTTGTCCTAGCTCCTTCTGTTCCTGAAACTTCCTGCTAGCTCGGGGATCTTCTTCCCAGCCCGTAAGCACCTTTTGCTGTACAAATTGTAAATTTCACTTTTGTACTTGGCTGTGATATAATGTACATGTACCAATATACCACGCTCTGTGATAACTTTGTAATCCTTATGTTGGAATGTATATTTCCACGTGCTTCCGTACTCTTTTTCTTGCTTGTACTGATGCTTAGCGTATATACGTGAGGGTATCTCTGACCTGCGTATATACGTCGCAGTAGCGTCTCCGTACCCGCCGGATCGGGGCGTTATAGGTTGGTATCAGAGCCCAGGCTCTCACACCTGCAGTACAACCAAATTGCAAATTAATGGGATCTTAATTTGCAGTTGGAATACATGAGTTTCGGTTATACATCTCAACTGCAATATACAAAGTTATCCATTCCTTCTTGATATTCCTTCTCCTGATTCCTAAAGTCCATCTATCTTTTGATTTCACTCCTCTTTCCAGACACTTTTTACCAACATAGATATGGATAGAAGGGCAGGACGTAACAACTCCTGGCAGCCACAAGATGGGCCCGCAAGGGGAAATGCTGATATTCTAAGGGTTATCCAAAATATGATGGAGAACCAACAATGGCAGACCGAACTCCTTTGGCAAGGCTTGATAACAGCTCCTCAAGAACGAAGGCCGGGCAACGTGTCAGACTTCAGACGGTTGCAGCCGGCAATATTTACAGTGGGAGAGAGACCGCTAGATGCCGAGCAATGGCTAATCGACACAACAGATCTCTTGAAGGCAGCAAGAGTTCCAGAGGAAGATTAGGTGGAGGTCGCCAAGATCCAACTAAAGGATGTGGTTAGAAACTGGTGGCTAGCTAAAGAAGCAAGACTGGATAAACTCATCACTTGGGACCAGTTCTCTAAGAGCTTTTATGATAGATTCTTCCCTACCACAGCTCAGAAGGAGATGGAAGAGAAATTCATCCGACTTCAACAGTGGAATCGATCTGTTGATGAATATGCTGCTGAGTTCTAAAGGCTGAGTCGTTTTGCTCCGTATATGATAGCCGACGAAGAGAAACGGGCAAGCAGATTTCAGCAGGGCTTACAAATGGATATTCAAGTCCTTTTGATTCCCCAGCAGCTGAAAACATATTCCCAGGTCCTTACTGTAGCTCGAGAGGTGGAGCGAGGGCTGGAGAAAAAGAATCTTGATCAGAGGAGGAAACAGGCTATGAAGAGGCCATTTCAGCAATTGGGCGGAGGAGGTTCAGTCAGAGCTGCAAAAGTCCCGATGATTAGACGATCATTTCGACCAGCCCCTCCTCAGACAACTCCAATAATTCCTGTTTGTAATTATTGCCAGAGGCAGGTCACTTGCAAAAGGATTGTCGCAGGGCAAATGGATTATGCCTAGCATGTGGATCTGGTGATCACACAATAGAAGGCTGTCCCCATAAGAGAACTGGGATGATGAACCGAACCTTACCGGCACCTCCAGTAGCCATTGGACAGAGAAACCCAGGGCCGATGGTCGGAAGGGCCCCTCTCTCTCTCCACAACAACGGGTTTTTCGCCCAGCTCCAAGGGGAGGAAGAACAACTGCAGGTCGTGGAAGAGGACGTGCCTACAACTTGACAGCGGAAGAGACCCAAACTTCTGGAGAAGTGGTGACAGGTAAGATCATGGTGCACTCTAAACCCGTCTTAGCCCTCTTTGATTCTGGCGCTTCTCATTGTTACATATCAGATGGTTTCAATGCTTTGCACTCTATACCAGTTGAATATTTAGACCACTAGTGGGAGATTAGTACCGGTAATGGGGTTGTCATCTCTAATAAAATTTGTGTAGATTGTCCGGTGGAATTGTGTAACAGGACATTAGCAGTGGATATGCTCGTATTAGATACTAAAGGGTACGACGTAATCTTAGGCATGACTTGGCTCAGCAAATACCATGCGGTTATTGATTGTCGAAACAAGAAAGTTATTTTCAGAATACCACTTCAGCCTGAGTTCCAATTTAAAGGAGAACATAAACCTGTCAAGGGAAAAATACAGATGACTACCGTTGAAATCCAGGAAAAGAGAGTACCAGTTTAGAATGAGTTTCCAGAAGTATTTAAAGAGATCTTAGGACTTCCACCCGATATAGCAATTGAGTTCTCCATTGATACCATTCCGGGCACAGTCCCAATATCTAAAGCCCCATACAGAATGGCACCCACTGAGTTAGAAGTTCTAAAGAGGCAGTTACAGAAATATTCTGACAAGGGATTGATTAGACCGAGTACTTCACCATGGGGAGCTTCGGTACTATTGGCCAACAAGAAAGATGGTGGTAAGCGGTTGTGTATAGACTACAGAGAGTTAAATAAAGTTACCATCAAGAATAAATATCCCTTACCAAGAATTGATTACCTTTTTGATCAACTCCATGGGGCCCGAGTGTTTTCAGAAAAAGTGGATTTACAATCAGGTTATCACCAACTGAAAGTAAAGAAAGAAGATATTCCGAAGACAGCATTCCGAACTCGCTATGGTCATTACGAATTTCTAGTCATGCCCTTCGGAGTGACCAATGCCCCAGCTGTCTTTATGGATTTGATGAACTGAGTTTTCGACCAGTTTGTCGTGGTGTTCATCGACGATATCTTGATATATTCAAAAAACGACAGAGAGCATGCAGAACACTTGAGAATAGTGCTACAGACTCTCCGGCAGGAACAACTTTATGCTAAGCAAAGCAAGTGTGAGTTCTGGTTAGACCGTATAGCTTTCTTGGGTCATGTAGTTTCAGAAGAAGGAATTTCAGTCGACCCTAATAAGATCCAGGCAGTAAAAGATTGGCCAATCCCAAAGACAGTAACAGAAATTAAAAGCTTTATTGGACTAGCTGGGTATTACAGGAGATTTGTCGAAGACTTTTCCAAAATCGCAACCCCATTAACAAAGCTCACCAGAAAAGGGGAAAGGTATCAATGGTCAGAGGAATGCGCTACAGCATTGTTGGCCCGGAGGCCTTCCTCTCTAGTTTTGATGATGATTAACTCATGTAGTTATGTTTACTAATAATCTTGTGATTTTAGTTTCAGATCATGTAACAAGATATTAGTTGGTGATTGCTTCAAAAAGAGGAGTTTGGAAGCCTTCACTTGGTGATTCCCGAGCCTGAGCATCAAGATCATACCTTTGCACTCGGTGGATCACGTTTGGGATCGAGTCGACTTGAAGATGGAAGATCGTCAAGAAGACTTAGGTATCCTAGTTTTAAGTTTAGTGTGTTTTAGATCCATTTGTAAAGCTTGGTATAGTTGATATGCTCAAGTGCACAACACACACAAGTTTTATGTTTTGGATTTGGTTTTCATGAATAGAATGATCAAAACAAGTTTACTTTGTTTTTATGTATATTAGATGTGCTCTATATACATACATGCTTACATGACTTATACAAACTTAGTTTGACATACCTATTCATGTAGTTTTATGTTTTGGTATTTTTAACAAAACATATTTTTGGATTTAAAGATAAAAACCATGATATATATATGTTTCATGTAAATTGGACTTATGTCCATATGCAACATGCTTCAATGTGTTTAAATATCATGTTTTTGTATTTCAATGTATTTTAGGAAAAATCATATTTCCTATTGAAAAATTCAAGTTTGACAAAATACTAGTTTTGGTTTTTTGATAAAAATGATAAGACACAAAAATAGTTCAAATTGCTTGATATTTGAGTTGAAATTTTTATCACATGTTTATATATCAATGCAAAATGATAAAACTATTTTTGGGGATTTTTAGAAGTTTTTAAAGAATTTTTAAAAATATTTTAACATGTTTTTCTGATCCAATTTCTGACCCAGAATTGGCTGACAGGCCAGGTCGGCTGACCGCACGGTCGACCGAACCAAAGGTCGGTCGACCCTGCGGTCGACCGACGTGCACAGCCTTGTGCACGTCTGGCAGCACAGTGGGCCGGCCGACCGACCGGTCGACCGGACCAGAGAGCTCTGCTCTCTGTATCTGGGCGGTCGACCGCACGGTCGATCGGATTGCTCCAATGGTCATATTTTTGACCGCTGGCGGTCGACCCTCGACCGCCAAGCCTGTCAGGCTGACAGATCAGCCTAACGGCTAGTTTTCTTTTGGGCCTATAAATACCCCATCTCTTTAGGGTTTTGGCCAAGATTTTTAAGAGCAAAAATTTCTATATTCTCTGGTGTTTAAAACAAGTTTTCAAAAAGTTTTAGAGCTTAAAAAGATCAATCTTATTTGGTTTAGAGTTTTTGGAAAAATCAAAGAAAATAGAAAATTGGGAGATTTGTTTTGGTTCTTCATTTCTATCTTTTACAAGAGTTTTCCCAAGTATTTTTCTTTGAGTTTTTTGTTTTCCAAACTCTAGTTTTTTCCACACTTGAGCTATCCTCTATCCTAATCTATTTAGGATCATTTGTTTGTGGGAAAAGAGATTGTTTGAGGTTGATTAAGCCTCCAAGTTGTAAATGTAAGATCACCTAGAGGGGGGGTGAATAGGTGATGGCTAATCTAATGGTCACTTATGAACAAATAATGCGGAATTAAAACTAAGTTGACCAAATTAAAATTTCTTTTAATTAAACACTTATGTATAACACAAGAGTGTTGCCGAATTCCCCTTGCGAGGCTCTGGACAAGCTCCTCTAGATTCCCCTTGAATGGGTTGAGGTGCCGCGTTGGCTCTCTTGGTTGAATACTAGTGTTAACAACAATCCCAAGCAAGTATGTATATCAATTATGAGCACAAGGGAATATATCATGCATATATAAGATGAACACAATAAATTGAATGCAAGATATAAAATAGAGACAAAAAGAGAGAGAG
Source organism: Agave tequilana (assembly GCA_038442645.1). Lineage (NCBI taxonomy): Eukaryota > Viridiplantae > Streptophyta > Magnoliopsida > Asparagales > Asparagaceae > Agave > Agave tequilana. The sequence goes on along the minus strand of JAVJIF010013427.1, from coordinate 88,868 downwards.
AGAGAGTAAGAGTGAGCAATCGCAAACACAAAGGGTTTGTTTCGAGGTTCGAGCACACTTGCTCTACATCCCCGCCTTCGACACACGAAGGATTTCCACTATGTAAGATCCCACCGGATCTCTCCTCGGTGCCGCAACACCTACAAGCCCTCAGACTCTCTAGTCCCTTACACACCACAAGCCCACCGGCTCGTCGAGGCCGCACCTCAAGCTACAAGTCCTCACTAGGACCCAACAACACCAAGTCCTCACTAGGACCCTCAATCAAACCGCGAACACAACCGTCCGCCTTCTCAAAGAACAAGAAATGATCTCTTGGTGATCTAAACACTTGATCACCAATTACAAACTCTCACTACAACTCTCCTATAGGATAGATATGACAATGGATGCTCAAGTGTAGTGTGAGAAATCAAGGAAAAGAACTATGGTGAAAAACTCAAAGAATCACAATTAACACTCTCTTGATTAAATCCCTTTAGATAGGAAATATTAGCTCACTATTTTGTGGAGAAAACTCTTCTGAAGGTATGGGAAAAACTGGCTCTAAGAGTCTCTAAAATCTTGGCTCAAAACAATGACAAAACCCCCTTTTATAGAGGCCAGAAAAATCTGACCGTTGGGCTCTGTCAGAGCTACCGGTCGACCGGTCCGGTCGACCGGCAACGGTCAAAAATCCGACCGTTGCAGCCTCCGGTCGACCGGCCCGGTCGACCGCGCAACTGGAGAAGAGAGAAAACTCTCTGTCGGTCGACCGGCCCGGTTGACCGATAATTCCCGAGAGCAAAGCTCTCTTAAGCGGTCGACCGGTCCGGTCGACCGTCCTCCAGTGCACACAGGCGTGCACGCTGTGCACGTCCGGTCGACCGACCCGGTCGACCGGCCACTGTCAGTTCTGAAAAATCAGAACTGCCAGAACCAGAAAAATGGGATTAAAGATTGGTCTTTTAACTTAATAAAAATCCCTGAAATTCACAGTAAATCCAGAAAAATAGTTTCAATCAAAATACAAACTGTTTTTCTAAAAATATGTTTTTCTAAAACTTGTTTTGCATAACTTCACAAAATACAAAAACAAGATATTTTGAACTTATAAAGCAAAGTGTGTATGGATATAATCCACCACACAATCAAGATGAAATATATAGTTTTTGACATAAAGCACTAAACTTGTTTTGGTTAAAGGATATGTATATAAGAAATTACCAAAACCCAAAGTAGATATTTTGTCATAAGGAAAATCTCATCAAATACAAAAACAAGATATACTTTTAAAGCATAGTGTGTATGGATATGATCCACTACACAAATAAGATGAATATCTAGTTTTTGACATAAGGCTCTAAACTTGGTTTTGAAAGATATGTATGTAGGTAACATCAAAAACCAAATTGTATTTTATCACAAATAAAAATCTTTTCTTAACTAGGAAAATCTTTTATGAATATCATTCTATCAAGAGTTCTATCAAGAGTGTGTGTGTGATATAGACTTGAGCAATCCACCAACTATCTATCCTTTACATTTTTTCTAAAACAAAAACAAAATCTTATACCTAGACACAAGTCTTCATCTTCTTGAAGTCTTCACTTGAAGGCTTCTCATCTTCTTGACTTGGTCCAAGCTTGATCCAAAGTTCCTTGGATCACCCCGTGCTAGCTCCAAATCTTGACATTTAATCCTTTGTTGAGCTTTGCACCTACTAAGATCTTGATAAAGAATCTGTCACTAATTAAACAAGATCATTAGCAAATATAACTTCATGAGTTGATCATCATCAAAACTAGAGTGATAGGCCTTTGAGCCAACAATAAACACCCTTGCTTTTTGTTGTATCCCTCTTGGTAGAGGTTGATCGGGTGATTGGTTTGCTCCCTCTTTGGTAGAGGTTGAGGCTTGTGTTTGCTCCCTCTAGTGAGAGGTGGAGATTGGTTGTAACCCTCTTCGGTAGAGGTGTTGGTTGTTGTTTGGCTACGGGCCTACCCCTCGGTTGTGAGGTAGTGTTTGAGAGAAGAATTTGGTACTCCTAGTGTTGTAACAAATCCTCCTCGGTGGAGGTTCCCTCGGTGAGAGATAGTGGATTAGAAATCCTTCTCGGTGAAGGCGGGGACGTAGAGCTAGGGGCTCGAACCTTGAAACATATCTTTGTGTTTGCGTTTGATCCATTGTCTCTCTAACCCTCTCTCTTTACTTGTGCAAAGCATCATTCATTCATTCATATCTTATTGCTTGCATTTGTGCCTTGCATATTTCATAGTGTCTATATCCATTATATGCTTGGTTGTTTGTGTGTGCCTCACTTGTACTTAACCACAAGAGCTTCATATAGCACCTCAACCCATATCTAGGGGAATCAAGAGGAGTTAGTCCAGAGCCCTTCACGGGGAATTCGACTACACTTGTTGGTTGTATTAAGTGTGTTGCAAATTAGTTTTTAAGCTTCCGCATTTAGCGCATTTAGTTTTTAGATTAGCACTATTACCTATTCACCCCCCTCTAGGTGATTTCAATTGGTATCAGAGCCTACGCTCCTGATACTTAGGTTTAAAAACCTAGGAGTGAGATCCTTGTTTGCTAATCTATCATTTGCATTTGCACACTTTTATTGTTTGCACACATATAGTTTGGATCCATGGACTTCATGACCCCTCCTATGTTTGATTCTTCCAACATCATTGTTTGGAAGACTAGGATGTCCATCTATTTACAAGCCCTAGGATGTAAAGTTTACAAAGCCATTACCAAAGAATCCAACCCTCATGATAGAAAGTATATAAAAGCCAATGCAATAGCCCTAGAGGCACTTAGAGCATCACTTCATAAAGATTATTTATATGTATTTGCTCACTATTATTCGGCTTATGCAGTTTGGAGCATTTGACTTCTCCCGAGCTACCAAAGATTATCGAAAGGAAGAGAAGATCTAGAAGAGATGAGTCCGAAGAACATTGCTTCAAGATCCAAGGAAATGACTCCCTTGAGGTACACTCGGACACTCAACTAGATGTAGTTCTAATTCATATTGCAATGAATGTCTAGAAGCTCAAGCTATGAATGATGAACTTGCTAAAAGTTGTGAAAATTTGATTTCTAAATACAAACAATTGAAAAATGATAGTCTTGTTGTAAAAGAAGAAAATAAAATTTGTCTTCTAAACTTGATTTGGTTTTGCAAGAGAAGGTTGAGGTCTATAATGAAAGGGATTCATTGAGATCTCAACTAGACCTTGTTGTTCTAAAAGAAAATGAGTTTTTAAAATCTAAAAATGATTGTGAAATAATTATGAAGAAAAATGAAAACTTGTCTTCAAAAGTAGAATTTGTTTTAAAAGAAAATGATTCTTTGAAAAGAGAATTGATTTTATTTCAAAAGAATTAGAAATTTGTTTAAATAAAAATAATTCCTTAAAAAATGATATTGTTTCACATGTTTGCCATGCTAGTGTAGTTTCACCTAGAATACCTATTGCATGTACCTCTTCTTCTAGGATTAATGGTGATATTTGTTTATTAAAGAAGAGTGTTGATTGTTTGGGCTCCACTTTGAACCAATGTGTAGTGGGTCATACACGTTTGGAATCCTTGTTTCAAAGGAAACAAGTTCCTATTATGCATGCACACCCTACACGGTATACACATGCTCCTCACGGACACTCTCATCACATGTATGCTCATGTGTGCACTTGTACACATTGTGGACATAAGGGCCACCTTGCTAAATTTTGCTTTGATAGAATACATACTTCAAATTTAGCAAATAAGTTTGTTTGGGTTAGAGAAGGGACTAACCCCCATGAACCCAAAAGATTATGGGTACCAAAGACCACCCCTATTGTTTATGATGTAGGTGTGGGCTCTCGCATGACGTGAGAGTAGAGGTACCTTGGTGTGGATGCGTTCCGAGCTTCATGGAAATCAATTGGATGCATCACTTTCAAGGGATGTTTGGTGGAGAGGACCACCATGTTTTGGAGACAAGGAAAGTTGCCTTCTAGGTTTTGGTAACGATTCCTAACTCCTAATTATGGTTTACATGATTTTCATTTTATTCATTATTAGCATGTTTTGATGTTTATGGGTTATTATGAAAATGCCATGATTATTAGACCATTGACATGCATGTATAGCCTTTGAGACACCCATGTTTAATATGGACCATTATTTTAGTGTTCTCACCTTTGTTTAGCTATCATGCTTATCATAGGTTTAATATCATATGAATTTACATAGTAATCATGTTTATGTTTTTCATGTTTATTCATATCTTTTTTATGCTTCATGTGTTGATTACATGTTTAGATGTTAGTTTTTATTAAAACTAGGTATATACTTGTGCATATAGTGGGTCACAAATAAATCTATATATGTTTGTACTTGAATGCTTATTTGAACCAATTAGATGTGCTAGTATAGTCTAGTTTTGATGATCCATGCATTTTAAATTTGTATTCCTATTTTTGAATTTGTTTTATGTGTATGAATTTTCATTTCATGTATATGTGTATTTTTGCCAAACTTTAAGATATACATGTATACCTCTTGAGTCATTTGCCTTTCATGCAAATCTTTTTTTATGGACTCAATTGTGTTTTAGGGATATGTATGTATACTTCTTGTGTTGACAAATCATACATATACCTTGAAATGAAATTTGTTTTGATGAAAATTTAGTTTTTCATGTTTTTGTGTTTATGTTTAAACTTCATGTATATGTCTATCTTGTCCAAACTATTAGATATACATGTATATCCTTTTGAACCACGTGCCTTCATGCATATATCTTTGTGGACTCTTTGTGTTTGGATATGTATGTATACTTTAGTTTGTATAAGACATACATATACCTTGAAGATTAAATAAGTTTTGATGATTTTCTTGTTTCAAAGAATATTGAGCTTAATGGAACATTTTTTATGATCGTGATCTTCACATCTTATTTGTACACTCACATTTATTGTTTACTCATGTTTGTTTTCATGAGTCATATTTATGCTTAATTGACTTGAGTGTTTTGATATCATGTGGATTTCTTATTTCATGAAAAATAATTTGTTTTTATTCCTTTCTTGAAGGATTTCGTACTAGTTAACGAAACTTTTCATTTTAACTAGTTCGTATTCTTCGTTGTGATATGAGGTATACACGTGCTATGATTGTTGTTTCAATTGATATCATTGAATTCTTTCAATTGGTATCAATTTTGATCTTCTTGTATACTCTATGTATTGTGTATGTATGCTTTCCATTGGTATCATTTATTGTGATTGGTACTTATTTATTTCATACACACATACTTGTTTATTTGTGCTATTATATTTCTATATCTTGAGCACAAAATCTTGTTTATGGTAATGCTTGAGCTTTAACTTTGTTTCAATTGATTTAATTTTCAATTGGTATCTTAATTCAAGCCTATGCATCGTTTTTATTGGTATTTCATAAAGGGGGAGAAAATTCGATTTTCATATTTCAATTGGTATTTGTATTTCCACTCCCTTACTTTATGATAGAAAATAAAAATTTCAAATTGATATCATATGTTTAAAATGAACGATTATTTCAATTGATATCAAGATATTGGTTTTCATTTTTTTAAAATTGGTATCAAGAGGCACTTCATTGACATATTTTTAATTGGTATCATGTCACCCCTTATTGACTTTGTTTTTGTTTTAGGGCCTGTTTGGTTAAGGGTGGAAGTGAGGAAGTGAAGAAGTGAAGAAGTGGTAATAGTTCCTTTTGGAACTAGGGAATTGGTTAGTAAGTTTTCCGGTGTTTGGATGTTGTTGAGAAGTGTGGTTTGAAAAATGTTATGTCTTTTCCGGTGTTTGGATGGTAATGTGGAAGTGGAAGTGGAAAAGTTGACCACAAAGTTGACCGCAAAATAATATTAAAATAAAAATTAATTAAGAAAAATAAAAAATGGATTGTAATTAGAATGCAAGTGAGATTTGCATGCTCAAAAAATTAACTGTTTTGTGCTACAACTTATTACAAATGAGATTTACATGACCACAAAATTAACTGTAGCACTCTGAAAGTGAGGAAATGGTTGTATAAAAGAGAAAAGAGAAAAGAAAAAGGGGTTTTCTTATTTTCCTTTTCCGGTGTTTGGATAGATAGGGAAGTGAGCAATTATACTTCCCTATTTCCTTACTTCCGCACACTTCCTTGCAACCAAACAAGCCCAGCGACAAAAAGGGGGAGAACATTGTTTTATTGTTTTGATCTCTTTGTTGATTCTTTGTTTCGAACAAATGGGGAGAAAAATTTTTTATTTTTGGTTTTTACCCCTTTGTTGATGATTGACAAAAAGAGGGAGAAAGATTTTAAGATATTAAGTTTTTATATGCATATTTATGGTTTTGCATATATTAAGTTTAATTGATATCTAGAGCATGTTTATTTGTTTTTTTTTTGAAAATTTCATTGGTAACTAGAGCCTTTTATTGTTTATGCATATCTATGCATGTTGCGTGTTTCATATTCATTGCATATTTATGTTTATTTGTTTATGCATGAGTTAAGAGGGAGCTTCTTTGAAGCTTAACTTTAATCCATGCATATATAACTCCATGAGTTTTGTCATCATCAAAAAGGGGGAGATTGTTGGCCCGGAGGCCTTCCTCTCTAGTTTTGATGATGATTAACTCATGTGGTTATGTTTACTAATAATCTTGTGATTTTAGTTTCAGATCATGTAACAAGATATTAGTTGGTGATTGCTTCAAAAAGTGGAGTTTGGAAGCCTTCACTTGGTGATTCCCGAGCCCGAGCATCATGATCATACCTTTGCACTCGGTGAATCACGTTTAGGATCGAGTCGACTTGAAGATGGAAGATCGTCAAGAAGACTTAGGTATCCTAGTTTTAAGTTTAGTGTGTTTTAGATCCATTTGTAAAGCTTAGTATAGTTGATATGCTGAAGTGCACAACACACACAAGTTTTATGTTTTGGATTTGGTTTTCATGAATAGAATGATCAAAACAAGTTTACTTTGTTTTTATGTATATTAGATGTGCTCTATATACATACATGCTTACATGACTTATACAAACTTAGTTTGACATACCTATTCATGTAGTTTTATGTTTTGGTATTTTTAACAAAACATATTTTTGGATTTAAAGACAAAAACCATGATATATATATGTTTCATGTATATTGGACTTATATCCATATGCAACATGCTTCAATGTGTTTAAATATCATGTTTTTGTATTTCAATGTATTTTAGGAAAAATCATATTTCCTATTGAAAAATCCAAATTTGACAAAATACTAGTTTTGGTTTTTTGATAAAAATGATAAGACACAAAAATAGTTCAAATTGCTTGATATTTGAGTTGAAATTTTTATCACATGTTTATATATCAATGCAAAATGAAAAAAACTATTTTGGGGATTTTTAGAAGTTTTTAAAGAATTTTTAGAAATATTTTAACATGTTTTTCTGACCCAGTTTTTGACCCAGAATTGGCTGACAGGCCAGGTCGGCCGACCGCACGGTCGACCGAACCAAAGGCCGGTCGACCCTGCGGTCGACCGACGTGCACAGCCTTGTGCTTGTCTGGCAGCACAGTGGGCCGGCCGACTGACCGGTCGACCGGACCAGAGAGCTCTGCTCTCTGTATCTGGGCGGTCGACCGCACGGTCGACCGGATTGCTCCAACGGTCATTTTTGACCGTTGGCGGTCGACCGGCCAGTCGACCACCAGCCTGTCAGGCTGACAGATAAGCCTAACGGCTAGTTTTCTTTTGGGCCTATAAATACCCCATCTCTTTAGGGTTTTGGCCAAGATTTTTAAGAGCAAAAATTTCTATATTATCTGGTGTTTAAAACAAGTTTTCAAAAGGTTTTAGAGCTTAAAAAGATCAATCTTATTTGTTTTAGAGTTTTTGGAAAAATCAAAGAAAATAGAAAATTGGGAGATTTGTTTTGGTTCTTCATTTCTATCTTTTACAAGAGTTTTCCCAAGTATTTTTCTTTGAGTTTTTTGTTTTCCAAACTCTAATTTTTTCCACACTTGAGCTATCCTCTATCCTAATCTATTTAGGATCATTTGTTTGTGGGAAAAGAGATTGTTTGAGGTTGATTAAGCCTCCAAGTTGTAAACACCCTTGCATTTTGTTGTATCCCTCTTGGTAGAGGTTGATCGGGTGGTTGGTTTGCTCCCTCTTTGGTAGAGGTTGAGGCTTGTGTTTGCTCCCTCTAGTGAGAGGTGGAGATTGGTTGTAACCCTCTTCGGTAGAGGTGTTGGTTGTTGTTTGGCTACGGGCCTACCCCTCGGTTGTGAGGTGGTGTTTGAGAGAGGAGTTTGGTACTCCTAGTGTTGTAACAAATCCTCCTCGGTAGAGGTTCCCTCGGTGGGAGATAGTGGATTAGAAATCCTTCTCGGTGAAGGCGGGGACGTAGAGTGATTGAGATTTTCCCGCACACAAAATATAGAATATTAGATTTAGAAGTAAAAATGTGCAAGGTGCTCAATTCTAATCCGCGGTAGCAATGGCTATGCGGGTTGTGATCCTCAGGGAGGGACTAGCGATGGAAGCGTTTAAGTAAGTTATCTCTTTTTTATTTAGTTTGTTAGTTATAATGGTATTTACAATGAGAAGTATGGTATTTATAATGAGTTGGGAAGAAAAGAATGAGTTAGAGTTGGTGATCTAAACTAAAATTACAAAGAAATAAAACTCTAACACATACATACCTCTTCTGCCCTGCTTACCTTTGATCCATTTACGACGACTTACCTTGTCTTTGAAGGCGTTCAAGTATGGCGTATAGGATCTTCCACCTTCGCGGTCTACACTATAAAAAGAAAAGAATAGCAAGAGAAGGCTTGTTCATCTCCATAGGCCATCAAGGGCACTTCGTCGGCTAGGCAGTCTCGAAGCAATCGGATCTCATGGTTTACAAAACATCAGAGAGAAACAATGACATAGAACAAGAATAGAAAAACAAAGATAAAGCAAGAATAGATAAACAATGAAACAAGAATAAAAACAAACCAACCTTGAGTAGATTTTATTAACAATGGGGGAAAAGTAAGACTTACACCGATGTCACCTCAGTACAAGTATGAACTTCTTCCTCCATGAAAGCATCCTCCACTCTCAGTTACAAAAATTACAAAAGAAAACGAAAATAAAACCTAACCTACAACTAGAAGAAAGCCTAAAAACCTAGCTTTTAGCTCTGTATTTTCTGTCCGCCCCTTCTCTGTTGCTCTGCAGGGGTATTTATAGGAGATATAGGAAGTAGAGTCCCAGTACAACTCCTCAACGAAAACGCATCGCCAACCACCTCTGGATTGCCGCGGAAACGGGAAATTTGCCGCGGAAACGCGGCACTTTTGTAGCCAAATGCCACGCGCTTTCTCGCGTGGCATCCTCTGGTCCATCCATCTGGGTTTATCCTTCTGGAAATTGTATCCTGACTCTTTATTTTGAGATTTCGGGATAACTTAGGAAGCAAGTTACCCTAAATCCAAATCTTTTATCAACGAATTTGTGATCTTGAACTCTCCTTCTTTGACTTTTATCCTCATCCTGCAAGTATTTAGGGTTGAATAGAAGTCTATCCTTCCCTCTTCTTTTAGTACTTGCAACTATTGCCCTTAGTAATTGCAATTTTGACATTTGATCATTGCAACTTTTGCATTGGGCTTTAAACATGGGCTTTTGGGCTTCTTTTAAGGCTTTATTCCTTTATTTTATTTCTCAAGGCCTGCACACAATAAATAATAAAATATTAGTAAATATGCAGAATTATAGAAATAAATATGAAAATGCTATGGTAAATGTATTGAAAAATATGCACTTTTTACTACCTATCACACCCCCACACTTATCTTTTGCTCGTCCTCGAGTAAAAATCAAAAAGAAAAAATAAACTAGCTAACTCACTTTCGTAGGAATCACGATTGCACTTAGCACGTGCAACAAGCCGTTAAACCCCTAGGTTACCCTAGAGGACGAGTGTTGTCTCGTGAGGGTTTTCAGCGGATTACACCCACAAAATCCATAAAAAGGAAAATATTCGAAATATATTTGAAGAGACTAAGTAGTCTATAAGTTTTAGGATTATCATTTTTATTCATTCTTAAACTTAGTCTTAATAAAGTCAATTGTTATTCATTTTAGGTAAGGATCAAAACTGAATTTTTGTATAGTCTTTTTCGTTACCAAAAGTCATATGCATCCTTGTGAATCTTTACTAGGAATTCCTTAACTTGGACTCTCATGCCTTTTTTTATTATTATTATTTTCTCTTCTTTTTCTTCTTTTTTTTTTGATATGTATAACTCATCTAATTTTCTTTCGTGTAAGCATGAAGGCTTCTTGAGGCCTTCTTACCTAACTAATTGACTATTAGATGTGTTAGTACATATATAAATAATATTTCTTAATTTTCTTAGGCTTCCTAATCCACCCATGTAGCGAACTTAAAGTCGGTGGCTCCCAAACTGGTTGGTTTTAGGGCACCGGGTGAGAAAACACCCCACGGACTCAAATTCGAGTGAAGTAGGCCACAAAACTAAGGACGCTTATTTATAAACTCACCTTTAGGCATGAATACTTATGCTTCTTGAGGCACATGTATCCAGCTTAATTAGTGATTTTTATTTTTTTATTTTTTATTTTTATATATATTTTTTATATGAGGCAAAAGGGTCTTTGTCTTAGAATCCTAGATATGCATTAGGTATGCACATTTATTAAGGTAAAAATTAAGACTAATTACTTATTCAATTTCTCCTCCTATACCTAAAAATTCAACAATTTATTTATTTTGACCAAGTTTTTAGAAATCCTAATCATGATTTTTCTAATTCTTAAAACTAACTTAGATTTCTTTCAAAAGATAAGTCAAAATATTGTCCTTTTTTTTTATTAGCAAATTTTTGTTAGTTTCTACCTATGTTAGTATGTTAGTAAAGCCTCCCCCCACACTTATCTCATGCATTGTCCTCAATGTATGAATGTATGCATGTATGCATGAAAAAGAAGAAAGGGAAGGCAGATGTTACCTCAAGGTGGTGGTTCCGGTGGTGGTCTAATTGGTCCACGAAATGTGGCCCAATCTACTTTTCGTGGAATTCGGAGGAACCCACCAGAAATTTTTCTTGTATAACCCACTAAAATGATGTCTGTATGAACATTTTTTAAAAATTCCACCCCATCAAATTTCCAAATTTCATAATTATTTTCAGAGTCAATTGTGTCAACTGCCTTGTCCCAAAATGGAGTGTGAAAAGATGGAATGATTGACTTAGACGTCAAAAGTATGGGAACGAATACCGACTCAGGAAAGAAACTTAAATCAAGTAAGGGTTCAGGAGTCGAGCTCGGTTCAAGAAGTGTGTCCAAGTCAAGGAGTTGAAACTCAAGTCTACAATCATTTTCCCACAATGGAATGTGACTCAATATTGGTGATTCAAGTTCAGGAATGATAGGTGTGGGAATCAAAACTGACTCTAAAAGATTACCTAAGTCGGGTAACAAAACAGGAGTCAATAATGATTCGGGAATTTGAACTTGATCACAGATTTGAGAATCTAGGTCACATATCTCATTGAGTTCAATATCATAAAAAAGAGAACTTGCCAATTTATCCATGGGACTTTCAAAATTATAAAATTGGTTAAGTTCAATATGATCATCAAAAATGGGTGATTCAATTTCATGATGAATTGGCACAGGAACCAATGTTGACTCGGGAGAAGTAAAATCAGGTGGAGACACCGGAGTCATTATTGAATCAGGAAGTAAAATTGAATCATCGAGTTGGGGATCATGATCATATTCATGCTCAAGTTCTATTTCAGGAAAGGAATAACTTGCCAAACTATCAAAAATTGGAGTTTCGGCAAGTTCAATTGATGGTACTGAATTAGAATCTTGTTGTCCAAAGCAACGTGACTTTTCGGCTCTAAGAGAGTGGTCAGCGATATCAGAATCGGCCGAACGGTGAGAACGTAAAGATTGAACCATCATATCTATTTCATGATCACGAGCTAATCTAGCCTGAGTCATGGTTTTAAGCATCTTTTCATAGTCGATATAGTCGATTGGTGCATCATTTTGTAATTGGACTTGAAAAGAGGAAGTGTAATCATGATGAAGTTGTGAGTCGGTGGACTCACGTATCATCATGTCTAAGATTGATGGTGATTGTTGCTTGGACTCCTGCATACTCATCATTTCCTGGATAGATGGTTTTCTATTCTGAATGGGTGGATCTGAGTATGAATCTTGGGAATATTGTGGACAAGGTGGATATGGAGGACAAGTTGGTTGAAAATTGGACTCGAGGGAAGCGAAACCCCATGAACTCTGTGAAGAGTCGAAAGTGGTATGAAAATTATGGTCATAAGATGGGGGGTATGGGTTATATTTATTCGGATAAGACCATTCCGGCACACTAGATTGGTCAAAATTATGATATGCCGGGTTGGTAATATCCGAAAAAGAAGTTGGTGTGTAATATGGATCCTCATTAAAATTGAAAAAAATGTTGTTATAGGCCATATCACACAAACACAAACAAAGAAAAAGAAAACAAACAAAAAACAAAAAAAATAAAAAAATTCTAACCTAAGTTAGGGTAGACCTATGACCTAGACGACTCCTAACTGGTTAGACTGTCCACGGGAGGTAGAGTGTAGACTTTGACCACAAGTTAATCAGCCAGGTCAGGGCAAGAGTGGTGGGAGGTTTTCCGTCAAAGACGTTCCTTAATTAAATTACCACCAACCTTCGGGCTTTCGGCCCTCAATCCCCTTCCTAGACACTGATTTGGCAGGAATCAAATTCCAACACTGTTCCCCCTTAGGATAATCTCCTAATTGAGTCCGAGATGTCCCTAGGGCCAACGTCTACTTATTTTTTAGTTAGGCTTGGGTTAGTGAGTGCTTGGAATATGATTTTTGGGCCAAGGAAGGGTGATTAAATCCCCACCTTATCTTGTTATGGGTTAGTGCCCTTAAGATAAGTTTGTGCAAGTGTACAAGATATGTAAATAAGATTCACTCAAAGCAATGAAAATCAACCAAGAGATGAGTCCTATTCTACATGCAATGCGAACGTACCTTGCTCTAGCACTCTTCAACAGTAAAAATAAATGAATTGAAAAGACACGTGCCTAAAATGCAAACGTCTAATCAATTTTTTATCTTTTTCAACAAGTATTTTACTGTTGATTAATTAGTAGTATACAGGTTTATCACAGAACAAATATAACAGAGCTGACAAATCAAATTTCAGATTGCAGCAACCTGCAGAAAATTCAGTAAGTAGTTCTCTACTACTGCCGCGGATCCGCGGCTATTGCCGCGTTTGCGCGGCAAGGTAGTAGGCTCTGCTGCTCTGCCTTCGAGGGCAGAGGCACAGAGTTGCTATATGTCCTTACTGCTGTTTCCTGTTCTCCAAACTTGCAAACAAAAAGAATAAAAGAATTAGTTAATATTTTTTTTTTTAGAGAAAAACTTACCGTCCCTCCCCGGCAACGGCGCCAAAATTTTGATTGAGATTTTCCTGCATACAAAATATAGAATATTAAATTTAGAAGTAAAGATGTGCAAGGTGCTCAATTCTAATCCGCGGTAGCAATGGCTATGCGGGTCGTGATCCTCAGGGAGGGACTAGCGATGGAAGCGTTTAAGTAAGTTATCTCTTTTTTATTTAGTTTGTTAGTTACAATGGTATTTACAATGAGAAGTATGGTATTTACAATGAGTTGGGAAGAAAAGAATGAGTTAGAGTTGGTGATCTAAACTAAAATTACAAAGAAATAAAACTCTAACACATACATACCTCTTCCGCCCTGCTTACCTTTGATTCATTTACGACGACTTACCTTGTCTTTGAAGGCGTTCAAGTATGGCGTATAGGATCTTCCACCTTCGCGATCTACACTACAAAAAGAAAATACTAGCAAGAGAAGGCTTGTTCATCTCCATAGGCCATCAAGGGCACTTCGTCGGCTAGGCAGTCTCGAAGCAATCGGATCTCATGGTTTACAAAACATCAGAGAGAAACAATGACATAAAACAAGAATAGAAAAACAAAGATAAAGCAAGAATAGATAAACAATGAAACAAGAATAAAAACAAACCAACCTTGAGTAGATTTTATTAACAATGGGGGAAAAGTAAGACTTACACCGATGTCACCTTAGTACAAGTATGAACTTCTTCCTCCATGAAAGCATCCTCCACTCTCAGTTACAAAAATTACAAAAGAAAACGAAAATAAAACCTAACCTACAACTAGAAGAAAGCATAAAAACCCTAGCTTTTAGCTCTGTATTTTTCTGTCCGCCCCTTCTCTGTTGCTCTGCAGGGGTATTTATAGGAGATATAGGAAGTAGAGTCCCAGTACAACTCCTCAACGAAAACGCATCGCCAACCGCCTCTGGATTGCCGCGGAAACGGGAAATTTGCCGCGGAAACGCGGCACTTTTGTAGCCAAATGCCACGCGCTTTCTCGCGTGGCATCCTCTGGTCCGTCCATCTGGGTTTATCCTTCTGGAATTGTATCCTGACTTTTTATTTTGAGATTTCGGGATAATTTGGGAAGCAAGTTACCCTAAATCCAAATCTTTTATCAACGAATTTGTGATCTTGAACTCTCCTTCTTTGGCTTTTATTTTCATCCTGCAAGTATTTAGGGTTGAATAGAAGTCTATCCTTCCCTCTTCTTTTAGTATTTGCAACTATTGCCCTTAGTAATTGCAATTTTGACATTTGATCATTGCAACTTTTGCATTGGGCTTTAAACATGGGCTTTTGGGCTTCTTTAAGGCTTTATTCCTTTATTTTTATTTCTCAAGGTCTGCACACAATAAATAATAAAATATTAGTAAATGTGCAGAATTATAGGAATAAATATGAAAATGTGATGGTAAATGTATTGAAAAATATGCACTTTTTACTATCTATCATAGAGCTAGGGGCTCGAACCTCGAAACATATTTTTGTGTTTGCGTTTGATCCATTGTCTCTCTAACCCTCTTTCTTTACTTGTGCAAAGCATCTTTCATTCATATCTTATTGCTTGCATTTGTGCCTTGCATATTTCATAGTGTCTATATCATTATATGCTTGGTTGTTTGTGTGTGCCTCACTTGTACTTAACCACAAGAGCTTCATATAGCACCTCAACCCATATCTAGGGGAATCAAGAGGAGTTAGTCCAGAGCCCTTCACGGGGAATTCGACTACACTTGTTGGTTGTATTAAGTGTGTTGCAAATTAGTTTTTAAGCTTTCGCATTTAGCGCATTTAGTTTTTAGATTAGCACTATCACCTATTCACCCCCCCTCTAGGTGATTTCAAGCATTTGAACAATTAAAAGAAAGACTAATTTCAGCTCCAATCTTGAAGACTCCCTCGAGAACAGGAGGGATGGTTATATATAATGATGCATCCGGAAAAGGCTTAGGATGTGTATTAATGCAGTATGGTCATGTCATAGCTTATGCATCTAGGCAATTGAAACCACATGAGAGAAATTACCCAACCCATGACTTAGAACTGGCGGCGATAATATTTGCATTGAAGATCTGGAGACACTACCTTCTGGGGGACAAAGTATTAATCTATACTGATCATAAGAGCCTTAAGTATATCTTCACACAGAAAGAATTAAACATGAGGCAAAGGCGGTGGCTTGAATTGATGGCCGACTATGACATAGGCATACAGTACCATCCTGGTAAGGATAATACAGTCCCAGATGCATTAAGCAGGAGACCAGAGAATAAAGTATTATTACAACTTACTCAACAGAAGGAATTGCTTCGGGAAATCATAAAGTTGGACTTGATGCTAATACGAGGAGCTGATGAGTCAGGTCAACTAATGACCTTCCAAATTCAACCAACCCTGATAAGTGAAATTAAGGAAGCCCAAAAGGGAGACCCCAGACTACAGAAATTCAGGGCTCAAGTAGAAGCTGGATTGAGGATAGATATCTGTATTCATTCGGATGATGCACTTTATTTTGGTAACAGAATCTGTGTACCGCAAGGGGAAGTCCGGCAGAAAGTTTTGGCAGAGGCACACAGTTCGGCTTATTCCATACACCGAGGAGAAAATAAAATGTATCAAGACTTGAAGCAGAAGTTTTGGTGGAACGCCATGAAGAAGGAGATAGCCCAGTATGTGGCAAAATGCTTGGTTTGTCAGCAAATAAAGGTAGAACATCAGAGAACAGCTGGACTTCTACAACCATTACCGATACCCGAATGGAAGTGGGAACATATCACCATGGATTTTGTTACAGCTCTACCCCGCAGTCCTAAGGGTAACAATGCAGTATGGGTAATCGTTGATCGCCTCACAAAAGCAGCTCACTTCCTACCTTTCAGAGTAGGTCAGTCAACAGAAGTTCTTGCAGATAAATATATGAAAGAAATCGTTCGTCTCCATGGAATTCCAGTTAGCATCGTGTCAGATAGAGACACGAGATTCCGATCACATTTCTGGGAAAGTCTCCAAGAAAATTTAGGAACTCGTCTGAAATTTAGTACCTCATATCATCCCCAGACAGATGGACAATCTGAACGAACTATCCAAATCCTTGAAGACATGTTACGAGCCTGCATGGTAGAATTTAAAGGGTCATGGAAGACTATATTCATCTGGTAGAATTCTCTTATAATAACAGCTATCAGGCCAGTATCAAGATGGCTCCATTTGAAGCATTATATGGCAGAAAATGCAGGTCGCCAATGAAGTCGGCGAAATAAGACTTATGGGACCAGATATTCTAGTTCAGACAACAGATAAAGTCCGAATTATCAGAGATCATCTCCGGGCAGCACAGAGCCGACAGAAGAGTTGGGCAGACACTAATAGAAGACCGTTGGAATTCAGAATAGGTGATCATGTATTTTTAAGGATATCACCAACCAAAGAGGTACTCCGATTCGGTACTCGCGGAAAACTTAGTCCAAGATACATCGGCCCATTTGAAATTTTGGATCGTGTGGGAGATGTGGCTTACCGATTGGCATTGCCACCATCTTTAGAAGGAGTACATAATGTATTCCATATATCACAGTTGAGGAAGATGTCAAGGATGAAAGTCACATTCTAGATCACTCAGAATTAGAACTACAACTAGATTTATCCTACAAGGAGCAGCCGATGGCCATTCTGGATAGAAGTTTCAAAACATTAAAAAATCGGGCAATACCATTGGTACTGGTTTCTTGGAATAGGCATGACCCAGGAGAAGCTACGTGGAACGAGAGGATATTATTCGTGAACGTTACCCCCAACTCTTTCCATCTTAGTTGGTAAAATTCCTTACCCTCATTCTTTCTGCCTTATCATCCCCATTATCGAAATTTCGAGGACGAAATTTTTTGATAAGGTGGATGGATTGTAACACCCCATCCTCAGTATACGTACCCAGCTATGTGTCCTGATTTTTTGGAGCGTTTATTTATTTATTTATTTTCTGTTATTTAAATTCTTACTCATATAGCAGTACCGCATGATTTGACCTTTTTTGGTATTCAGATTTGATCGATTTCAATTTCAAATATTATTTTTTAATATTCTAGATTTTTCATGATTTTCTGGAATTTTTCAGAATTAAATTGTAAATCTTCAAAACCAGTGTCGACCAGTGTCGCTGACCGACTTTCGAATTTTTAATTTACAAACGGAGTTGAAATTCTAGAAACGGATTTCACAATATTTCTTAAAATCATATTTTCTATCTAAATGAATTTTTGGAGAATTTATCAAAAATCCGGCCTACCCGGTGTAGACACCGTCCTCAGTGGATTTCAGGATTTTTATTTTGAAAATGGAATTGAATTTCTGAAAATTGATTTCACCAAAAATTTTAAAATAATATTTATTATTTTTGAGAATTTTTAGGAAACTTTTTGAGATACTTCATTTTTCGGGCTTTTCCTGAGTTTCCGGTGTTTTCCCAGATACCGGAATTCTATCCGGATATTTTACTTTTTCTCTCTCCTTGCCCGACACGAGACCCACCAAAATATGGGTTCAACAGTAAATGCGAAGACTCTCTTCATTCCGCATTTAATGTTATGTCCCTCATGAAAATCAACCCAGATCAAGTCATCCATGCTTTTTTGTCTTTTCTATCAACGCAACACTCGTGTTTTCCTTTTGGACGCGAATCCCATTTCCGCGTCTGGCTCCCTTTTGCCAGACGCGGATTTTATTGAGGGGGACACATCCTATTTGTTGGATGGAACGCATGTTTCATAAAGTGGAATGGCAACTTGTAAATATATCAACTCCTTTATATATATATATATATATATATATATATATATATATATATATATATATATATATATATATATATATATATACAGTCCCATCCTCTCTCTTTCATTATTTCTTTCCTTCTTCCTTTTCCAGCCAACAGCAACAAACAAGAACAACAAACGCTCCTCCTTTGGCCGGCCATCACCACCCACCATCTCCACATTTCTCCACCACCATTTCCTCCACCATTTCCTCCACCATTCTCCCCTCCATCTACTCAACCATTCCAACAACAACAACAACCACAACACTATCTTCATCACCATCTTCTTCCTCCATTACTAACCAAAACAACCCATCTCTCCACTAACTTCACCACCATTTTCACCACCACCTACACCACCTTAACCACCACCAACCATATCATATTCTTCTCCTCGTCAGCCTGACAGGCTTGCGGTCGGCCGGCCCGGCCGACCGCCAACGGTTAGAAATATGACCGTTGGGGCATCCGGTCGACCGTCCGGCCGACCGCCCAGATACAGAGAGCAGAGCTCTCTGGTCCGGTCGACCGCTCGGCCGGCCGGCCCACTGTGCTGCCAGACGTGCACAAGGCTGTGCACGTCGGTCGACCGTAAGGTCGACCGGCCCTTGGTTCGGTCGACCGTGCGGTCGGCCGACCTGGCCTGTCAGCCACTGTCCTGGGTCAGAAACACTTGTTAAAAATATTTCTAAAAATCTTTTAAGTCTTGTAAAAATCTCCAAAAATAGTTTTATCATTTTGCATTGATATATAAACATGTGATAAAAATTTCAACTCAAATATCAAGCAATTTGAACTATTTTTGTGTCTTATCATTTTTACCAAAAACCAAAACTTGTATTTTATCAAACTTGGATTTTTCAATAGGAAATCTGATTTTTCCTAAAACTTATTGAAATACAAAAACATGATATTTGAACACATTGAAGCATGTTGCATATGGACATAAGTCCAATATACAAGAAACAAATATATATCATAGTTTTTGTCTTTAATTCCAAAATAATGTTTTGTTAAAAATACCAAAACATTAAAACACATGAATATGTATATCAAACTATGTTTGTATAAGTCATGTAAGCGTGTATGTATATAGAGCACATCTAATATACATAAAAACCAAGTAAACTTGTTTTAATCATTCTATTCATGGAAACCAAATTCAAAACATAAATCTTGTGTGTGTTGTGCACTTGAGCATATCAATTATTCTTATCTTTACAAATGGATCTAAAACACACTAAACTAAAACTAGGATACCTAAGTCTTCTTGACGATCTTCCATCTTCAAGACGACTCGATCCCAAACGTGATCCACCGAGTGCAAAGGTATGATCTTGATGCTCGGGCACTGGAATCACCAAGTGAAGGCTTCCAAACTCCTCTTGTTGAAGCAATCACCAACTAATATCTTGCTTAATGATCTGAAACTAAAATCACAAGATTATTAGTAAACATAACTACATGAGTTAATCATCATCAAAACTAGAGAGGAAAGCCTCCGGGCCAACAGGGATTTCCTGGTGTTTCCTGAACTTTTAGGCGAGTGTTCTCGCTTTCCTTCGGATTTTCCTGCTTCGTCATGTTGACTAATATTATATTATTTTCCTAGCACACTCGCATGTATCATGCTATCTCTTGTCGCCTGCCTAATATCACCTCTCAGGCATATGTCCCATGGCACCTATTATGCTACTACTTGATACTCGTCCCGTTATGGCATATTGATACTTGGCTTACGATTATCATATTCGCGGGAATCATGTGACTTGAAATTATAATACTTATGTACTCTCGAACTCCTGATCTTGGCATGCACTTGCTTTCCCCGTGTATTGATAATCACATAATAAATCATAAAAAGAAATCACTTGAATCGGGTCGGGGGAAACTTGCGGCTATCAATATATGTTCGTGTTTACAGTGGTTTTAGGTATGTTGTGCAACTACATTTCCGGTTTGACCTGAGGGCCTCCAGGCGACCGAGGGGAGCGCTGGCTCCCTCCTTCCTGGTACCATCTTGATAAGGGCATCCTATAAGACCCTACTGTACGCCTTGCGGCAGGTTCCGTCCTCCAGCAACGGAACAATCCTGGGCCGTGATCCCGGGTATGTACGGGACCCACTGTAAACATTGTTCGTTGATACTCCCGTTGGTTTCCAATAACAGCCTCGATTTACTCATATGTGGATGTATGTGTGCTGGGACGCTATTACATATACCTAGACATATGGGTAGAACGAGTAATAAGTATAAATATTGTAAATGGCAGCAATAGATTTATTCAGCCCTCATCACTTTCATTTTATGCCTCCATTTCTTACTTACTGTACATGTACTCTCGACACAGTTCTTGATGCTTAATATTGTTTTGATCATATCAACACACATATACCTATCTCTACACGACACTTGGCGTTCACCTGTCTATTTGTTAGGGAGTTTCTGACTCTCCTGGACTTGCATGTTCAGGTTCTGAAGCCTGAATTGAAGCGGAGCCCTCCACAGAAGATCAAGCTTATCTCTCGGAGCAGACTGACTTGTCCTAACTCCCTCTGTTCCTGAACCTTCCTGCTAGCTCGGGGATCTTCTTCCCAGCCCGTGAGCACCTTTTGCTGTACAAATTGTAAATTTCACTTTTGTACCTGGCTGTGATATAATTTACATGTATCAATATATCACGCTCTGTGATAACTTTGTAATCGTTATGTTGGAATGTATATTGCCACGTGCTTCCGTACTCTTTTTCTTTCTTGTACTGATGCTTAGCGTATATACGTGAGGGTGTCTCTGACCTGCGTATATACGTCGCAGTAGCGTCCCTGTACCCGCCGGATCGGGGCGTTACATAATCAAATGGCCAGATCGAGAATTTGTATGTCTAAAGACATAGATCTAACCAACTCACTAATTTCGCTCGTCCATTTTGCACGCTTGATGGAAGGGTAAAAAGTATTCAAAACACTTAATTTTTAGTTTATAGATACTTGAAGTAATATAGATCAATTTCAACGTAGTGAATTTTGTATTCGAATGTCGGAGGGTTATATTTGAGTTGGAAAGATTCAGGCTCAAATCCTTTTAGAAGGACACACACACACACATATGGACCTGATTCAAAAAATCGTTTAACCCTGATGGATTAGAAGAAATGATCAAAAGTAAACTTAATACTAACCAAACCTGAACTCACATTCCGAAAAGCAGTTGCGGAGCGAGGGGGGAGCGAGTGGGGCACGTGCATCCCCTCAAAAAAAAATTGCTTTCTGCTATTGATTTGTGCTCACCGGCCTTATCCGAAAAACGTTCTAGTTTCTTTAAAAGATATCAGAAGCCAACAACACACCCAATCTGTTATTTTACGTCCCCGTCTTTGAAGACCTGACTCTGCCACTGCCGAAAAGCTTGATTAGCTAGACCATCATAACCACCTGGTACGAGTTTGTAAACATTTGTGATTCCCATCCAAATGTAAGTAATACCCTTATAAATTACCCTCATTCTAATTTACGTGCACTCGGGGAAAATCACAACCAGCCCAAAATTAGCATTAGCATAAGGTAAAGATGCACGCACATTTTACTAATTATTCAAACTAACTCTATTTGACAACTATAGCTAGGGATCAAACTTGAAACCTTCCTGAGAGAGAGAGAGAGAGAGAGAGAGAGAGAGAGAGAGAGAAGAGAGAGAGAGAGAGAGAGAGAGAGGTAGGTGATGAGAGTTGTATGTATCATGTATGTACATGGGTTGGTGCATGGTCATGGTATATAGCAAACAAAATGCAAATAGAAACAAAAATGAGTAGAGTAGGGTACTATCTAGCCATCAGCCTATGACTACAGACTTATAGTACTATTGCTGCACAGGCGGTACAAGTACAACACCGACCCCACAAACGCAACAGAAGACAGCACACAAGTTTCTGTTTGGGACGTTGACGCCCGAGGCTCAGCGAAGCAGCAGCTCTCAATTCCTCTTCGAAATGCACGGTGACATGGCATCCCATATCGCATGCAACACCATGAACAAGCTACAAAGCGAAACCCTAACAACAACAAAGAAACTGAAACCCTAACCGAGAGGAGCAAGGAGAGAGAGGGCTGTGAGAATCACGAGTTGAGGTGCATGCATGAGAGACATGTGCATGCCAACACACATCTGCAGGGTGCCCCTGAACCTGATCACTGAGAGCAGCAGTGTGGTGCCTGCAATGCAATATTGCAAATATATAGACCTAGGGCTAGCTAGCCTGATTAGTACGTCCCACATATGCATGCATGGTCTGGGTCCAGCTTAACTTTATAGCGGGCCTTGGGGTTCGGTTCATATGTGTGAGCCACACACACACATATAATAATAAGAGGGTCAATCACGTATTGACACGTGTATTGATCCTCTTATAATATACTATAATATGTATGTGAAGCCTACACACTTAATATATTATAAGAGGATCAATACACGTGTCAATGCGTGATTGGTCTTCTTATTGTATGTGTGTGAACCGAATCCCGTGCCTTGACCTCTTTACTTATTTGATCAGTGATCAGTTACGTTTGTTTGAGTACACTATGGCTGTGGATGTGAAATGGATTGTCAGATTTTGACTTTTACAAGGTTGGGTCATGCTCTATCCCACAAGGCCGAGGTGTATCCTGCAAAACAAAGACAACTAAAGGTTAGAGGAGATCAGGAGACATTCCGTCCTAGAACCCTCCCATGTTCAAGTTGGCCCAACTCCGAAGTGAATATTATGACAATATATTTACGAGTCATGATATTAATTGTAATAAAAATTAATATTATAATTTCAGGGCTCGTGGTCCCCTTTCTCTTTTATAATTATTATGAAGCATTTTGACAATTTTGAGAGAAATTGGTGTGTGAAGCGGTCAATTCTTTAAATTGAAAGAATTACTTATTATTTTGTATTAATTGTAATAAAAATTATAATTATAATTTAATATTTATCATTATTAATATTATAATTTAATAATTATAATTTAAAATATAATTACTTATAAATTTTTTACTATAACACGAACTATAGTAACTTATAATTAATAAAAAAATAATTACTATCACTAAGGAAATAAAAGAATAATCATTATATATATAGAATTATATTAATTAGAAGCGTGGAAGAAGTGGACCTTTTGAGATTTTTTTAAATAATTGGAGGTTGAAACTCATTAGTGGGCGAAGTCAATTTTTTTTGGGTGCAAATATCGCACCCATCACCCCACTTTTGTGGGATGCAAATAACCACAACAAGAAGAGGGGCCTTTTGGAAAATTTTGAAAAAAAAATTGGAGGCTGAAACTCATTAGTGGGTGAACTCTTATTATCTTCGAATAGGCGTTCTTCAGGAGAAGTGTTGTGAGACCGAGAGGATATCTTTCGCGATTGTTATCCTCATCTATTTCTTTGATATCAGGATAAAATTTTCTTGTTAGGTGGATAGGATATAATGTTCTCATTTCATAATACCATAAGTTTATATTAAATAATAATCTCAATGTCATATAATAAAATAACAATGATGATGATTAATATTTATAAATTATATAAAATTTTAATAATAATGTATTAGAATCAACTTTGAGCCGAACAATGCACAAATATTTTTTATCAAAAACCAAAAAAAAAAAATGCGAAAAACAATAAAAATTCTCGAGCTCGACAGTTCAGTAAGTAAAATCATGTAAAGAATCCAACAAATGGTATACAAATAATAATATTAAGCATGATTTGTACATCAGATAGTAAACATGAACATGGATTAGACATGAATAAATAGGAGGTTGATGATGCAATAGAAACAAATCATCCAGAATAGGTGTTTCAGTGATTTTGTTCATCAAGCGAGAAAGTTTGGTTCACCCAGCTATTTATTTTATTAGTTTCTTATAAGAATATCTCGTATTTCATTGAATGTATGTGTAATATCCTTATTCAATAATGCATACGGTAATATTAAGTAATAATAATATAAATAATAAAATATCAAATAATAATAATATTTAGATGCAAATATCAAACAATAATAATTTATATAATCAATTAAAATCAATAATAATAGAAAGAAAGAAAAATCAAGCCCAGCCTACCAAATCTTTCTTCATTTTCTTTCTCATTTCCCTTCTCATTTCTATTCTAGCCCGAGGCCCAAGCCAGGTCATCTTTCCTTTCCCTCTAATTTCTTCTTTTGGTTTTGCTCTGAATTTACAAATCTTTTGCGTTTTTTTTTTTTCCCCTTTTATCAAATTCAGTTGCCTGACTTGATTCCCAAATTTGGTATGAAAACAACTTAGTGCTTAATAGACAGTTCTACATGAATTTGTGAAGCTAATCTATAGAAATATCCTTTTTCTTTTAGATAAAACCGTGAGGTAAAAAAATTCTGTCGTTTCATTAATAAGAACTTAACGAAAAATTTTTCGAGAAAGAAGGATACAAATTTACATGAAACATGCATACACAATTTAATCTTTCAAAAGAAAAAGAAAAAAAATGAAGGCTCCGGCACACTCTCAGCGAAGTCATGGCTTCTCCCCTCTATTGCAGTCTACAGTTCAGACTCTTTCAACCCTTGTTTATATCTCCTATCAATACCGACAAGACATTTGCAGCTCAGATCCGATCAATTCGTAACCGGAAATTCTACAACCGAAATCGTGACATCTCCTCTCCACCGAGATTGCGGCAACTGTAATTCAGAAGCAGTCATCTCTTGATCGGTTACTGTCAACACGGTGTGTGCGCAGCTCTAATCTATAGTAATTTCTGTGCATCCTGTCCATGAGAATTGTTACAAGTGGTTGCTCGACAACAGAGCAAGAGCATGTGAGGGTGCCAGGTTGGTGTGCATGAGCGAGACCTGATTCAGCAGTTTTGGGCTCACTCACGGGAAATCCACACACCCTCTCACGAGCCACCTTTCTTGTCTGTTTCCTCCCCAAAACTCCTCTCTCTCCTCCCAACACACACTCTTTCTCTCTCTAATAACTGTACTCTCTACAAAATTCGATGTCACCAGCCTCAGTCTCTCTCTTCCCAGAATGTCCCCCACAGTAGGGATGGCTAATGGGGCGGGTCGACCCGCTTCGACCCGCACCGCCCCGCCCTGTGCGACCCGTTTGGGTCGCACAGGACGGGTTGCGGGTCAACCTGGACCCGCCCCGTTAAGAGGCGGGTCAACCCGAATTGACCCGTCCCGTGTAAACGGGACGGGTCAGATTGTCACGGGACGAATCGGGTCAGGAAAATTTTCCCCAACCCTTCCTCTTTTTTTTTTTTATTTTTAAAAAGTCCTATGTTATTATACATGTGTGTAGGAAAAATTAATTTCAGACCCCTATTTTATTTATTTTATTTTATTTAACCCTCAACAACTCCAAAAATTACTACTGGGGTAAAATTGAAATTTTCAAAGATAAAATAATATTAAAATCTGAGACGGGTTGGACCCCTCCCGACGAATCCGGGTAACGAATCGGGTCTAGAGACCCGATTCGTTCCCCGATTTCTTGATCGTCTCGTTTGAATTCGTTACGAGAACGCGTCTCATAACGGATTCGTTAGCTAACGGGACGAATCAACCCGATTCGTCCCGTTAGCCATCCCTACCCCACAGTGATGCCCATCCTTTTCCCTGTGGACAAAACGTTAAGCCCTGGCTCCCCTCAGCAGAGGCTGTACAAATGTACACTGACTCTCTGTTCCCAAAATTGCCCTGCTGGGAAATAACCCGTTAGCTGACACAGAAGAAGGAGCGTTTTCATTCCCACAAACGGCCTGAAAAAACTTTGTTTTTTTTGAAAAATATTTTATTGTCCTGTTCCCAAAATATCACGAAAATTGCAATGGAGAAAGGCCTGAAAAAAAAGTGCGTGTTGGTCATGGAGTCCGTTGATAAAGAGGGAGGGGGAGCCATGCAGAGTACGCTTGCCAGCCTACGTGTACGGTTACGCTCTCCCATGCTTGCCAAAATTTAGAAAAAAATTTTAAAAAAAAAATTTTATTATAAAATAGAGAAGAAGAAAAATTTACAATCTGATGTAGTTTTAATTATATATACTTGTCTATGTTTAATTTAAATTTCTCACTTTAAATTTGACATGGTTGATGTAGGAATGATCAAAGCATTTTGTGTGGTGTAGCTTAGGCTTTTTGTTGAAATGATGGGAGCAATGATCATCATGATGTTAAAACAAAAGCAGTGACTGATCATCGTATTGATTGATTAAGAGGCTGTTTGTTTCGTCGTAAAAGATATAAAAGTTTGCAATTCGTAAATGGCTTACAATCTAATTATAACTATGACGTTTGTTTGGACCGTAATTCGTAAAAGACTTACGCAACTCAACTACCACTCACTTGCAGCTCAATTACAGTTTATTTTGTGGTCATGTAAATTTGTATTATTTTTTATATTAATATTAAGTTTTTTTTAATATTTAACATTTTTAATATTTATTTGCAATATCAAACTTTTTTAATGACCAATAGTTAATTTTGGTCAACTTTTTACTTACGACTTACACATTACGACAACCAAACGCCGTAAAATACAATACACTTTCTCACTTAGACCTTTATATTACCAACCAAACACAGTAAAACTTACATGCTTGCAACTCATTTACAATTGTAAAAGACTTTACCAATTACGATTTACGAATTACGACAACCAAACAGACCCTAGCAGTTTCTAAAACTTAAACCTTGGGTTGGAAATGGACAAAATGTGTTTCTGGCTTGTGTGGAGACAAGAGTGGCTGCATGCAGCTGCAGACTGCTGCTCCTGCTTGCCAGCCATCTTTATCAATCTCTCACACTAGCCATGGCTACTACTGCTCTGTAGTCATCAACACACATGCATGCATGCATGCATGCATGACCATGAGAGCATGCATCCATCCCCTGTTGACATCACACAGTGTCAGAGAGAGCACAGAGATGCATCTGTTTCCTTTGTCTCCACCGTTTCTATTCTTAGTCCCTCTTTCTTCATTGCATCTGCCACCTCATTTTTGGAGCTATGTGCACTTCTCTCTGTCTTCTCTCTCCTTGAAATTGAGCATATGTGTATGAGTTGTCAATTGAATTGAATTGGAAGTAGGCCTTTTTATTTATTCCACTCAAAATCCAACCCATCCCCATCAACCATTTATTATTGTTGCTCTCCACCCCACTTGATTGCAATCACAAGCACACATCAATGTCATTGCATTAATCCCATGCATGAATATGATCCCATTCAATTACAACTAGCCACCACTTCTCTCTTCTCAATTCCCTCTCTCTCAAGAAAACCTAACCTGACAAACTCAAGATCATCATGCCGGCCGACAACACCCCGCCCAAAATGAAGAACAGCGGCGGCGGAGGCGGCGACGGCGGCGCGGTGTCGATGCCGCCGCCAGCGGAGCAGGGGCTGAAGTGCCCCCGGTGCGACTCGGCCAACACCAAGTTCTGCTACTACAACAACTACAGCCTGTCGCAGCCCCGCCACTTCTGCAAGACCTGCCGCCGGTACTGGACCAAGGGCGGCGCCCTCCGCAACGTGCCCGTCGGCGGGGGCTGCCGCAAGTCCAAGTCTTCTTCCTCTGCTGGTGGTAGAGGGTCATCTTCCTCTTGCTCCATATCGTCCGCTCAAGCCATTAATTTGCCGCCGTCGCTGTCGTCGTCGATGGGGTATTTCCAGCTGGGCATGCTGCCTTCTGGGGTGTTCAACGCCGGCAACCAGTTCATGGGGTTCAATTACCCGGTCGCTGCTGCTGCGTCCTCCCCAGTCGGCAGCTTGAATCACATGGGTAGTGCTAGTGCTAGTGCTGATGATCAGATTATGTTAGGGTACGGTGGTGGTGGTGGTGAAGGTGGTGGTGGTCATCAGCAGAGCAGCAGCAGCATCGCCTTGTCGATTGAGTCGCTGAGCTCGATGAATCAGGATCTGCACTGGAAGCTGCAGCAACAGCGGCTGGCCATGCTGCTGGGGGGAGGTGATCAGAATCAGAGCAAGGCCACAACAGCAACTCCTCTGCTTGAGAATCATCATCATCATCATCAGATGGTGGAGCCCATCTCGTTTCAGGTTGCAGACCAGAGAGCCAATGGGGATATCTGTGGGGCCAGGAAGACTGATGCTGCTGCTGGTGCAACTGCTTGGTTTCTTGAGGGATCATCAACTGCTAATTACAGCAATGGCAGAATGATCAATGGAGGCGGCAACAACAACAACAACACAAGCGATTGGAATGGGATCGCAGCTTGGTGTGACATGCCACAGTTCAGTGCACTGCCATGAAAAATGGGTAAGCAAAAAAAGGAAAGAAAATGAGGATATTTCCTTAAAATGAGTGATTGATGTCTCTTTTATTTATTTATGAGTAATTTAGTTGATGCAGTGGCAAGAAAATGGGAAGCCTTGTCTTTTTAATAAACTCTGTTTTTAGTTTTTATTTACTAATATAGGGTTTGTTTCACTTTTTACATGTAATGATGAACTGAACTCAAATTAACGAAGCCCTTTTCTTGTTTGTTTGTTTTCCATCCTTCTTGCCTCTGTGCTTCTCTTTGATTGAGACTGTTTTGGATTCAAAACTGTGTCTTTTGGTTTGTTATGAGTTCAGAGCTGAGAACAGAAGTCTCCACTGCTGACAAACAGAACTCCTATTGTCTCACATTCTATCGGTTCAATGAAATAAATTGAGAACAGTGTATGTGTGAAGAATCTGTCTCTCAATGCTGTTGCTGTTGCTAGCAAAAAGAGAATCTTTACAAGCTCCTCATCACTTCACTTCACTTGCAACAAGATCTTCTTTGATGGGGCTTTCCATAATAATTAGTTTGCAGGGTGACATGATTTGGTTGTCTGGGGAAAGTGGGTGCTTGAAAGAGAGTGATGAAAGTGCAGCAATGTCAGCACTCAGTGATCAATGTGTGTGTGAGTGAGTGAGTGAGTGAGAGAGAGAGAGAGAGAGAGAGAGAGAGAGAGAGAGAGAGAGCATCTTGTGGTGTTCAGGTTTTTTCCTTTGGTTTGGGGAGGCTTTGATCTGTATTTTGGCATATAAATGAGAAACTGTTCTGCAATAAAAACATTGTATGATTTCAATTGCTACATTTGACAAACAAACACTAAATGAGAAAAAAAAAAATTGAAAATAATTAATTTAAAAAAAGACATATAATAGACCCCTTGCATGACATCACACAATCATTGAAGTAACAGAAGTATGTAGGTTTTCTAGACTCTCAAACATGGAGCTCTTTTGATGAACAAATAATGAGTCCTTTCAAGAATCCAATTGGCAAAAACTCTGTTGGCAACAAATCTTTTTTTTTTTTTTGGCTATTTTGGGGTGGCCACCAATTGTCCACTAGACAAAGGCAGGATCCCTCCCAAGTCTCAAGTGAAAATTTGCACATATCATCAATGCAAACTGTGTATATACACTAAAATGTGGATGTATACTCTCATCACCATGAATCTTGTCATTTCTATGTGTTGGGAATAACAGGAATTGAGTGTACCAAAAGAATGTACACATGAATGTTATGAGTAAAAGAAAATAGAAAAAGAAAGAAAATTATGATATAGTTATCAAAATTTTATCTAATATTTACAATTATGTTATATTCAGTTTAATCTTTGAATCAGTTTTCTCTTGTTAATAAAAGCTTTATATGATCAAGTTATTAGAATGCTAATTAAACATGTTTTCAGGTTTATTTGATTCTTCTCAAAAAAATATAAAAAGCCTCACTTTACTTCAAGTCCTCTTGACATAGGCCTGTTTGGTTGACGGTGGAAGTGAGGAAGTGAGGAATTGGTAATAGTTCCCTTTGGAACTTGAGAATTAGTCAGTAAGTTTTTTGGTGTTTGGATGTTGTTAGGAAGTGTGATTTGAAAAATGTTATGTCATTTCCGGTGTTTGAATGGTAATGTGAAAGTGAAAGTGAAAAAGTTGACCACAAAGTTGATCGCAAAATAATATTAAAATAAAAATTAATTAAGAAAAATAAAAAATAGACTGTAATTAGAATGCAAGTGAGATTTACATGATCAAAAAATTAACTGTTTTGTGCTACAACTTATTATAAATGAGATTTACATGACCAAAAAATTAACTGTAGTACTTTGGAAGTGGGGAAATGGTTGTGTAAAAGAGAAAAGAGAGAAGGAAAAGGAGTTTTCTTATTTTCCTTTTCCGGTGTTTAGATAGATAGGGAAGTAAGCAATTATACTTCCTGATTTCCTTACTTCCGTCCACTTCCTTGCATCCAAACACCCCGTACACACAAATTTAAGGGCATCTTGAAACTAAGCTTGTGACAATGCTACAGAAAGGCTATTTTCAAGTGCAAAGCTCCTTGGTTGCTGGTGATGATGAAGTGATGAAGAAGGAAGGGACAAAATTACAAAAGCAAAAGGGATCTCTAACATCAAAGAACTTGATCCAAATTTTTTATTTTTTTTTAAATAGAGTTTTGTGAGCTCAACATTAATTTGGGTTTGTTAACATCAACAAGGCCAAGTCCATAACAGGTTCTCTACCAACTTGGCTGCAGCCTGCTTTACTACTCTGTCATGGCAGAAGCCAATGTAGGTTCTTCATTAATAGAATAGATAA
Source organism: Agave tequilana (assembly GCA_038442645.1). Lineage (NCBI taxonomy): Eukaryota > Viridiplantae > Streptophyta > Magnoliopsida > Asparagales > Asparagaceae > Agave > Agave tequilana. The sequence continues at coordinate 57,922 of JAVJIF010013427.1, read as the reverse complement.
ACTGAATATAATGGAAGGGTTATCTGAAAGGGCAGGAGGTAAAAGAAATGAAGAAAAAAATTCACAATGTTGGTTCTCTTCTTCTTCTTCCTCCTCCCCCTTGCCCACATTGGCTCTCAACAAAAATACAATGAAAAGAATACAAAAGTTACTTTGCCCAGATTGAACTGAAAATAAGAATACAAAACAAATTCATATCAGCACCGAACAATTGAACAGAGAGTTTATCAAGTTTTTCAGATCTGCTGATTTCTGGAACGAATATCTCATCATTTCTTGCTTTGGCAAAACATTCAACAGTGACTGAGGATCAGGTATGAAGCAACTAGAAGAATTCTGTCAGCTAATATGTGTCAATGGAAGTGCAAGATTTGGTATGATAAAATCATCAACATTGTAGTTCCATTCAGTGTGGTGCAATCAACCAATTGAAAGTCAAATGTAATTAGCTGATGTACACTAGAAAACAGATAATGTAGCATTCTGGACATGAATCCAGAACAATGGAAAAGAAACATTCTATGCATATATACGTGCTGTCTAAATTCAGCTTCATACACATGTACAACATCTATTTTGAACTTCATTGTGACCAAGCAAACTACAATTACATTTTCTTTGCCGATCGGCCAAGTCCAAGAGGACATGGACAGAATTTTTGCCTTGCAGCGGAAAACATTTACAGAACAAAACATTGAGCAACTTGATCACAATGCAGGCATCACATACATCCACTTAATCTTCTCTATACAGAAGATAAACCCATGCGTTCGTTTACTGTCTTCTATAAACAAGATCAAAAGGCATCTGATAAGATTCATGAGGATCAGCATCATAGACTCCAAGGAGAACTGACATCACAAAAGTTCAGTATTTCAGTGGTTAAAATAGCTTCACCCACATCCTACAATGTCGCTAACTCTAATTTAATCATCCACTTCAACCAGCCTACCACACGCCCACTTCTTAGTTTTTGTTGTACATTTTGTTCCTTCACCCTCCTTGGCTTCTGATGTTCCTTCTCTTTCAGGCAGTGGATTTTTGTACTTGATGGCACCGTTGATCTTAGGCCGGTATACTTGCAAACCTTTTACACGTGAATCTTCCCGGACACTGTTAGGCTCCAAGGACGGTGAAGGATAGCCATGGACTACTTCATCTTCTCTACTCGTTGAGGACAATGGCTCTCCAGCTTTTGGCGCATTCTGAAGTGTGAATTTGTCAACATCAAAGCCTTTATATTTCCTCCGGTCAGATGAACTATAATTTCTTTGATCTGATGAGATGAGATGAGAGCCATTCGATATCCGCTCATCTAAAACTGTTTCCCTGTTGTTTGATTCATGGCCAGACTGAAAATGATTAACTGGTGCATCGGAAGTAAAAGAAGCTTCATCTCCAGACTCATGTGATGAGAGTTGCCCCCTTTCTATGCTTTCAATTGATCGGGTTGCCTCTGCGATCAGCTTCCTGGTTTCGATGAGTGAAGCTTGGGCAAGAGGGCTCTTCAACGCAGCCACCTCAAGAGCTTTAGCAGCCTTCTCTGCCTCAGCAATCAATAATCTGAACAAATCAATTAGTAGCAGCAAATAAAATAGGCCTTGATCTAGTATAAATGAAGGCAAACACAATACAGACAGTTCATCTGTGTCTTCAGATGAGAAGTAGGGAATTATGTTTAGGATGAAGTATAGATGAGGAGAATATTGGAGAAAGGACTTCTTATAAGTAGGCTTATGAATGTTTCTTGTGTGGCCTTTTAATATTGGCATGTTGTACATTCTGTGGACACATACACACACACACAATGAAACTTAAAATCAAAGTGATGCCCTCTGAATTTGCTGCTTTCCAATTGCCAGATAATATTTAGACTTACACCTCAAATTCATGGCAAATAGGGAGGAAGGAGCAGGATCAGCGTTTGGTTACTGCAGAATCACCATTTGCTAATAAAAACTGAGGATCGAGTTTGCAACATGGCCTAAAAAATTTAAGCTTTGGAAGCATGTGTGACAAAAATAAGCTCTGAAGGGTAAAATATGCAAAAAGACAATGCATACATGAAAAGTGCTCAATATATTCAGACTTACTTTGCCCTCTCAGTGGCCTCTTTCTTTTTGTTCTCAATTGCTGCCCTTCCTGCCCGGATTTTTCTGATCATCTCCAACTTTGAACTAGCCATTGGATCTTTGTAGGAAGGGCTGGCGTTTCTCTTTCTCCTAGATGCCACTTTCTTCATACTTTTTGCCTCATCATCAGTTGCCTTCACCGTATCGGATTTCTTCCTCACACGCTCTCTTTTCACAGATGAAGTTTCACTTGATTCTCTTCTTCTTTGTTTTCTTTCACCTCCAACAGGTACCCCGTGATACTTTGCAAGTGCAGAGTAAACCCGTCCTCGGTATTCCTAACACAAGGAAAAAATGAGTGAAATGTAAACCGGAACCACAAAGACGACTTTATATTAAGTGTGCAACTTACAGGATCTGCCCATTTAGCAGAGATGGCCTGTGAGATCTTCCTTCGCTGTTCGGGCGACTTGGGTGCTCTCTTGCTACCCTTTGGCCTAGGCATACTCTTTCTCTTCTCAATGCTTTCCAACCATTCCTGTTGCAACTGCTCATCTATTATTTTGTATGAATCCCATTGCAGCTCAGCTTCACTGGCATAGCCCTTCCTCGATGCCTCAGCAATAACGTTTTGCCATTCAAACAAGCATTTCTCTTGAACCATCAACATTTCACGACGTCGCTGCCAACCCTTCCGCACTCCTTCTCCGATCTTTACCCTAGTCTCCTCACTGCATAACACAAAAACATGAGGCTTATAATCTCCAAAACTTAGCAAAAGAAAGCAAGAACAAACTAGATCAAGTTATGCTGAAATGAGTGGAAACGACATTAAGATTTTAAGTTAAATAATAAATATCAGGTTCGTGTGGTTGCTTGAGGATAACAATAATCGCCCAGTTCCATTTCTGGTTGATTAACCACAGAGTGAAACTAAATTCTCAGTGGAAAATATTTCTTGTAAAAAGATAACCACATTGTTGTTATTATACTTACCCTTTTATAATTGGCTTAAAAAATGATATCAAACATTAGGAGAACTTGAAGCATACTCGTCTTGAATTTTATACTTTTTGGAGCATCTAATCAGAGTCTGAATTCGTTAAACACAGCACTGCCAATGGACATCTCTACGTTTATACCAGTAAAGTTCCAATATACGACAAGGCTGAATCCATCAAGTAAACTCCATGTTACTAGACTGCTTGAATTGCATGTATTATCAGTAGAAACAAACTGTGGTGCACAACATGTAAGTTTAAAATTCTTATGACATATATAGCTGGCAATGATGATGACAATAATCATAAACTTGCATTACATAATCAATACCAAACAACGTGGCAAAGGGCAGTTGCATTTGGCCAGAAATCAGAGGTTGGGAAAACTTACAATTAAGCTATGTTTGGCAAGTTGAGTTAGGAATGAGAATTTAGTGCCTTGGGAGAAGAGAAATAGAAAGGACTTAGAAAATAGTTTTCTACGTTTATTTGGTTGGAATTATTTGTTTGAAATTAGAGAGAGAGAGAGAGAGAGAGTCCAACCTTTCAGCTAGGCAAGTTGAGTTAGGAAATGGGGATTTAGTGCCTTGGGAGAAAAGAAATAAAAAGGACTTAGAAATTAGTTTTTTTTTTTTATTTGGTTGGAATTATTTGTTTGAAATTAGATTTAGAGAGAGAGAGAGAGAGAGAGAGAGAGAGAGAGAGAGACTCCAACCTTTTGGTGACAGAGGCTAACTCTAACTTTTTAGTGAAATTAGCAATTCTTGAGTTTTAGAGAATTGGGTAGATTTCGAGGTGGTTTTAGGCTAAATCCATTTTCATTAAGTCTTGCTAACTCTTATCAAATTAATTTGTTTGGCAAAAGTTAGCCAGAATTAACTCAATTCTTGAGCTAACTGCACATGCCAAACAAAGCCATGGCTATTGCTTTCGGCTATTGCTGGAAAGCGTGAATGGCATGTAATAAATGTTCCTCCTCTGTATATGGCTCCTGAGGTAAATAAAGGTCAAGATTTGTCTTTGTGGGATGAAACATGAAGAAAGTTACTGCACTCATCCACATACTTAACCGTCGCCTCATGATTTCCTCATGTGAACTATCTTACATTTCAAGCCCATACCCTCTAATGTAGATCCTGCAAGTGATGGAAGCAGGAATAATAAACCATCCTCTTCATATGTATTCATTATCCTCTGGCCACAAAGTCTATATCAAGAACAAACACAAACAGGCAGTCTGAACTGAGAAAAGAACAAAGAGATCAAATACGAAGCCAGATAAAACCAGATACTTCTTTATAAAGAGAGATCAAAGGGAGACTATCGTACAACTGTTAAATATTGTCTGATAAATACGATGAATTCCAGTTGTCTCACATTCTTGATCCACTATCAAAGGTCATCCCATAATATGTCTCAACCACAGAGCAGAGCTGCACAGGTGTAAATAAAGAAGGTTACACATAAGGGCTAAAAGAATTCTACTAGTATACCGCTCTGTTGGCGGTGGAGGAGGAAGAATGGGGGAGGAGGAAAGCGGCGGTGGAGGAGGAAGAATGGGGGAGGAGGAAGAAAAGGGGAGGAGGAGAGCTTTGGCTTTGCTGGAAGGAGGAGGAGGAGGAGGAAGGAGGGGGAGGGGAGAGGGCGGTGGCCGGCGGCACTCTCTCTCTCTCTCTCTCTCTCTCTCTCTCTCTCTCTCGCAGAAGAGAGGCAAACGGACAGACGGACAGACAGTTTCTATAGGAGTCACGGGAGAAAACCTCCCTTCGGTCGGTTTTGATAAACAGTTGCAACCCAATGTCAATCCTCTTGAATTGGTACCAACATCCAACGAAGGCAAATAAGATATAAAGCCTTGCCGGCTGTAGAAAGCTAATTGGGTACTGATGACTAACTTGGTCAAACAGTTTATACGCATGCAACGAGGGGGCAAACCTCCATAATTCTCCTAAAGAGAGGGTGTAGATGGTGCGGGGTGAAACTTGCTACAGGGTATTGCATCAGTCATTAGGCAGAATATAGTTCAAGAAGCCATTGGTAAAAACATTATTCCTACAAGCTGACATTTTTTGGGCGTTAGCATCAGTATCATAACTGGAAACTGCAAATGATGGAAGAACTGCAGACAGAAAATAAGATACAGGCAAAAGTTTCTGATGAGGACATCATGCCGCCGCTCAGGAGCAGGTTCGATCGAGGATACTTCAGGAGGCGACGCACTGGTCTTCTTTGGCTTTAGATTGGACTTTCAGGCTTTATTGATAGCAGATGTTTTAGCTTTATTTGTGATCTTTTTATTTGTGTTCTTTTGTGGACGTTTAGTACCACATCAGTTATTTCCCAATAGTCCTCTTTTGTAAAGCCTATATAAGGCCCCCTAGACTATTGTATTGAATTATTGAATGATTAAAACTTTTTCCTCAAATTATCTTGCTAAATTCTTGAGTTTAGTTGCTCTCGAGTTTTGGGGTGAGAAGCCCGTGTAAGGGGTGGAAACCCAAAATCTTATCCTATTCTCAATTTAAATTTTGGTTACGATTTGAAGGTGATTGCGATCCAGGTGGTTTTACATCATTTTGGTATCAGAGCCCTGGTTTTCAATCCCCTTCAGATATTGTATTTTCTAAATTTTTCCTTCCAGTTTCCAAACCCTAGATCTATATTTCAGATCCATTCAAAAAAAAAATTACAGTGAAACAAAATCTCGTCGAAAATCCCTGAATATTCGAAATCTCGTACTGTTCATCTCCTCATCTGCAACAAACCCGCCGCCTTCAACCATCTACACCAACTTCCGACACCGCTGCCAACCACACCCATGCTCTCCGCCGCCATCGACGCCTCGAGTACCAGCGAGGCCTCCTTCGTCAAGCACCTGTGAGATCGTCGAAGGTCTTCTTCTCCGGCGCCTCTGACTGAATCACGTCGCCTGTCAGATTGTCCCTTCCTACCATCTTCTTCCGCTTCCAGAGCTTCATCGAAGGTCGAAAGGTCATCGTGAAGCACCGTCAGAGTTTCCGGAGGCTCAATTCGACATCGACGGAGCAGATCCAGTGACGCCAGTCCAAAATCCAGTGAGGCCTTCTCTCTTCTCCGGTGTCACAGGACCTCGTCGTCCTCCTCAGACCTTCGCGACACGAATTTCCACTCCTGTGCTTCGAACAGAGCGCATTCAACCTGGATCAGGGCTCCACATCTTCCTCCGCTGCCGATCTCTGCAAGTCGACCTCAAATTATGGTGAAGAACACCACAAAGGCCATGATTTCTCACCTAGATCTTGTCACTGACGCAGTCTGGCTCATCCCCATTCTCCGGCGACTTCAACGACGTCTCCTCCACCTCCACGGTCACACCAGAACCCTCCGAGCTCGCTGCCGACTCCATTGAACCCACTGCGGTGATCTCCTTTGACCCGAGGAGGGCCTTCCTCCTTACGAATCCGCCTGAGAGGTCGGATCACCAGATCCACGCCCCTCTCTCCTCCGATCTCCGCCATCTTCGCCGCAACTACAGTCGCCTTCGCCGCCCGTTCCCTGCCCTAGCTGCGAGAGCGGATGAATTGAAATTGGGTGTCGGGTGAAGGCTTCGTCAACATCCACTTAATACAACCCTACTGGATTTGGGTGTGAGCGACGGGTCTAACTCCAAACCCGATCGGGTTTTAAGAGGGATAAGTAAAACAGGTCGGGTCCCAGTGAAACTAAACCCATTCACCCGCAACCCGGTTCAACAGTGATTCGCTGACGTCATCGCTGACGTCATCACCAAGTTACCCCACTGAGTTAACTCATTTCAGTGTATTCAACTCAGTCCAGATCGTTCGCTGACTCAGCTCAGAATCGCAGCATCGCTTTCGACGGCCGTTCAGGACTCGTTTCAAGTCCAAATCGATCCGTTTTCGAGGCAGTGGATTCGTGACGACCAATACTACGCGCTTACAGCAGTCTCGTTCAGGTTTGATTTACGGTCGCCTCCCCAGGTAACTTTGAATATTCTGTCAGTTATTCCTGTCATTTAATTAAAATAGCTAGCGCTTCCAATCTGTCGCAAGGTAGAATTTATTGACTGTTGCCCACTAAATAAGTGAGTTGTGTGATTCTGACCTTGAGTGGTAACCCGACTTAATATTAATTGCGCAACTTAACTAATTTGAATTTGTGATCACTTGATTTATCTTGAAGTTAACTGTATCAGCACGTGTCTTTATCACTTTCTCCACATTACAATTTCTTAATCACGTGTTAATCTAAGAAGCTTAAAATTGGTATTATCTCTCACCACTCTAATCTCTGACTCCTCCTGCATAACATACATATTCTAGGACAGCTCGCATTTAGGGTCAGTTAGGATCTTGCATGCCTACTAGAAGTGGTAGAACTTTTTCTGTAGGCGAAACTTCAGCACCAATGGACCCTAACATTCATGATACCCTTAACACAATCCTACACAAGATAGAAAACATGGACAGACAACTACAAGAAGTTAAGGATCAGGTTGATGTCAATTGTAGGGATCTAGCAACCCAAATTGGTAGGCTAGAAACCAATAGGAGAAGAATCAGGGAGATGAAAGTTCTCGAAATGACAGTAGGTCTCCCAGGCGTGAGCGAGGCCCACCTTACCAAACAATTGATGCCGATGCCCAGTATATCAGGAGCGTTAAAGTCGATGCTCCTTCTTTTGACGGGCGTTTAGACCCTCAGGTTTATATAGATTGGCAGTTGGCTATGGACCGATATTTTCGTTGGCACGACATGTCTGAGTCAAGGAAGGTTCGATTGGCCGTAATGAAATTAACGGGAAAAGCTGGGCAATACTGGGAAAACTTAGAGAGGATGATGAGGTACAAAAGGGAAGACCCCGTGAACACTTGAGAAAGCATGAAAGAGAAGCTTATGATGAAGTATATTCCACCATCATTCAGTTAACAATTGTTAGACAAATGGAATAGATGGACCCAGGGGAACAAATCAGCCACTGATTACATTGCTAAATTTGATGAATATCTGAATCGGTGTGGAGCTATTGAGTTAGAATCTCCCGAACAGACCCTATCTAGGTTCAGGTCCGGTCTTAGGGATTATTATCGCCGAGAACTTGTTGCTCGAGGCATCACGACTCTAGAACAGGCATATCAGCTAGTCACTGACTTAGATGAGTCTAGAGGATCCTATTTTAACCGAAATAACCTTAAGGATAACTCTAGAACCACCACTACTAGCCAGCCAAGCTTCAACCGAACTCTTCCTACCCCAAGTAAATCTGCTTCCAGTTCCTCTAGCGTCAAACCAGCATCTGGTGCAAAGCCCTTTACATCCGAAAAGAGAACGGTAAGTGAAACAGGAAAAGTCAACCTTAGAACCCAATGCTACAGGTGTCAAGGGTATGGTCACCTTGCCAGCCAGTGTCCGAGTCAAACTAAAACCCTCTTTGTGGAAGTTCCCATTGAAGATATAGAAGGAGAGGATGATGGAGAAGAGGTTGTGCACCAACAAGATGATGACTCAGATGCCTCTGTCGAAGAGTATGAATTCAATGGGTGCATCCGAACTGTGGAAATGACGAGCCTACCTCCTAGTGTAGCTCGCACCCAATTAGGAGTGGTTAGATGTACTTTAACCCAGCCTGAACCACTCAACGACTGGAGAAGGACTGCCATATTTCAAACTTGCACAAAAATTGACAACAAGAACTGTAAGGTAATAGTGGATAGTGGCAGCTGCATCAACGTTGTTGCGTCAAAGCTAATCACCACCTTGGGGATGACACCGATGAAGCATCCAAACCCCTACAAGGTTACATGGATCGATGCTACATCCATAGATGTTCAGGAGAGATGTCAAGTTTCCATCCAGTTTGCCACATACACAGATAATGTGTGTTGTGACATACTCCCCATGAATGTGGGTCATATCATTTTGGATCGACCATGGTTATTTGACTTAGACGTGACTATACATGGACGTATCAACCAGTGTTCGTTCGTCCATAACGATAAAAAGGTGAAGATTATGCCAAATCAACCAAAGCCACCAACCCGAGAGAAAGAGGCTGATAAAGGGAAAGATAAAGTGGACGTTATAAATCCTAAAAAAAGGGTGATAAGGGCAAAGGTAAGATGGAAATGAATTTGATTAGCCACGATCAAATTGAAAAGAGTTTGCAGGATGGTTCTACTTGTTATGCTCTCGTGGCTCGAGAGGCTAACCGGGATATCGAGGAGCAGATTCATGAGCACATTAAACCAATTCTGTAGGAGTTTTCCGAAACCCTCCCACAAGATCTACCAGGTGAGTTGCCCCCTATGCGAGGCATTCAACATGCTATTGACTTAGTCCCAGGAGCAACTTTACCAAATTTACCCCACTATAGAATGAACCCAACTGAACATGCGGAATTGCAACGGCAAGTAGAAGAGCTACTTGACAAGGGGTTCATCAAAGAGAGCTTGAGCCCATGTGCGGTTCCCGCACTTTTGGCACCAAAGAAGGATGGTACATGGCGTATGTGTGTGGATAGTCGTGCAATCAATAAAATTACCGTCAAGTACCGTTTTCCCATTCCCCGTCTTCATGATATGCAAGATCTGATGTCAGGTGTCACAGTCTTCTCCAAAATTGATCTTGAGCGGGTACCATCAAATTAGAATCCGACCAGGGGATGAATGGAAAACCGCATTTAAAATTAAATACGGGTTATATGAATGGTTGGTTATGCCCTTTGGACTGTCCAATGCTCCTAACACCTTCATGAGAGTAATGACCCAATTGTTTCGACCGTTTATCGGTAAATTCGTGGTGGTCTATTTTGATGACATACTGATCTACAGCCAAACCCAGGAGCAACATGTGGGACATCTGAGGCAAGTCCTCTGCACACTCCAAGCTGAGAAGTTTTATGCAAACCCAAAAAAGTGTGCTTTCTGTATAGACAGGGTTATCTTCCTAGGATTTGTGGTTTCCTCCGAGGGAGTTTCCGCGGACCCTGAAAAGGTGAAGGCAATAACCGAGTGGCCGCAGCCCCGAACGATTAGGGAAGTCAGAAGCTTTCACGGGTTAGCCACTTTCTATCGTCGGTTCATAAAGAATTTTAGTGCTATTATGGCACCTATAACCGACTGTTTAAAGAGTGAGATATTCCAGTGGACTCCTGCTGCCTCCAAGGCTTTCGCTGAAATAAAGAGAATGATGACAGAGGCTCCCGTAATGCGTCTCCCTGACTTTTCAAAAGCTTTTGAAGTAACTTGTGACGCATCGGGACTGGCAATAGATGGTGTACTGAGCCAGGAAAGCCACCCGGTTGCTTATTTCAGCGAAAAACTAAATGAAGCCCGGCAACGCTACTCCACATATGACAAAGAATTTTATGCGGTTATACAGGCTTTGCGCTACTGGAGACATTATCTGTTACCGCAGGAATTCGTGTTGTACTCAGATCATGAAGCGTTAAGGTATCACAACTCCCAAAAGAGACTGAATGCGAGACATAACAAATGGGTGGAGTTCCTGCAAGATTACACTTTTGTTCTCAAACACAAAGCAGGCATCGAGAATAAGGTTGCTGATGCGCTGAGTCGTCGTGTCACGATCTTGGTGGCAATGAGCACAGAAGTGGTTGGATTTGAGAAGTTAAAAGAGGAGTATGAATCATGTCCCGATTTTGAGAAAATTTATGTCACATTACGAGACGACCCTGTTCGTGAGATGTACGGTTTTCTCCTTCAAGACGGTTATCTCTTCAGATTCCGTAAGTTGTGTATTCCCCGTACGTCCCTCAGGGATTCTCTCTCTTGAGAACTACATGCTGGAGGTCTGGCGGGACATTTCGGTCAGAACAAGACAATTGAGGCCGTTGGACACCGGTTCTACTGGCCGAGTCTGAAAAGAGATGTCTCTAAAATAGTTAGCCAATGTCGCACATGTCAACTGGCCAAGCAACAAAAGCAGATTGCCGGACCTTACACTCCTCTTCCTATACCTAATTGCCCCTGGCAAGACGTGAGCCTAGACTTCATACTAGGACTGCCAAAAACTCAAAAAAAGCATGACTCTATCCTAGTGGTAGTTGACCGATTCTCAAAAATGGCTCACTTCATCCCGCGTTCCAAGACCTCAGATGCGTCTCGAGTAGCTGTCTTATTCTTTGATAATATCGTCAAGTTGCACGGGATACCTAAAACCATGGTATCTGATAGGGATGTTAAGTTTGTTAGCTATTTCTAGAAAACACTTTGGCATAAGATGGGCACCAAACTGAAATTCTCAACTGCCTTTCACCCACAGACAGATGGTCAAACCGAGGTGGTAAACAGAACACTAGGAAATCTCCTCAGGTGTCTAGTTGGAGAAAATTTAAAAACTTGGGATCTCATTTTGCCTATGGCTGAATTTGCATATAACGGATCTGTCAATAGGACTACGGGTCTCAGTCCTTTTGAAATAGTAAACGGTTTTAAGCCCAGGCAACCCATTGATTTAATTCTCATGGCTCATCATCATTCTAGGGTATCAGACTCCGCATCAGCATTTGGCATTTGCATCTCATATCCGTGCATTACATGAGGAGGTCAGAGACAAGATAATGAAAAATAATACTGATTATAAAGCTTCTGCAGATCTACATCGCCGATTAAGAACTTTTAATGTCGGAGATTATGTGATGGTCCGCATGCGACCCGAACGGTTTCCACCAGGAACCGTGAAGAAATTACACGCGCGGAGTGCAGGGCCATTCAAGATTATCAAGAAAATCAATTCAAATGCTTATGTGGTGGATCTCCCACCTGACTTTGGCATCAGTTGCACTTTTAATGTTGAGCATTTGGTTCCATATCGAGGTACTTTTGATACCCCTTCTGACCCATTTGTGGATGAGCCAAGCCAAGACCTTCTTTCTGAGAGCCCCCCACTACCTCCACTTCCCCCTAAAATGTCCTATGCAACAGAACATATAGATTCTATCTTGGATGATCAGATTATCTCTACTGGAGATGGAGGGACGAGACGCTATCTCATTAAGTGGACGGGAAAACTTGATTCAGAAAATTCTTGGATTACCGAGGAAGACCTCCAGCATCTTGATCCTGATCGACTGGAGCGCTATCACAGCCGACAGCAGTTCTGTCCCCTACACTCGACAGGGTCGAGTTCTTTCCACCCCGGGGGGAATTGATGAGGACATCATGCCGCCGCTCAGGGGCAGGTTCGATCGAGTATACTTCAGGAGGCGACGCACTAGTTTTCTTTGGCTTTAGATTGGACTTTCAGGCTTTATTGATAGCAGATGTTTTAGCTTTATTTGTGTTCTTTTTATTTGTGTTCTTTTGCGGACGTTTAGTACCACATTGGTTATTTCCCAGTAGTCCTCTTTTGTAAAGCCTATATAAGGCCCCCTAGACTATTGTATTAAATTATTGAATGATTAAAACTTTTTTCTCAAATTATCTTGCTAAATTCTTCAGTTTAGTTGCTCTCGAGTTTTGGGGTGAGAAGCCCGTATAAGGGGTGGAAACCCAAAATCTTATCCTATTCTCAATTTAAATTTTGGTTACGATTTGAAGGTGATTGCGATCCAGGTGGTTTTTACATCAGTTTCGCAGTTCAACCCACATATAAAAAATGTTTAAATTAAGAGCAAAGCAAAACACAGCTAAATAAAAAGCAGATCCTTGGTTTGAATGCTATCAACTACGGAAGTTGTAGAGGTTCAAGGGGCAAGTTCGTGGTACTTAATCCTAAAGCCAAGACCAACAGTGACAGCACTTAATTTTGTAGCAGTCTCAGTATTCAGAGGTTGGTTGTAATTTGAGCACAACTAACTAATAAATTCCGTGTCATTGCCTATAATCTTTTCTGCAATAAATTAATTTTGACTAATATCTTTTTTTGATTAGTTGAATTCAAATTCTTAAAGAAAAGATGAAACTTCATAAATCAAGACATAAAGTAAGCCTCCCCCAAAATATTGAAATAGACAGAACCCAAAGTGCTGGGAGATGAAACTAAAGTATAATTGGAGCTATGCTTAGAGACCATGTTACGAATAAGGACATAGTTCAACATGCCTTGATCAATAAGCCCCCCTTTTCTCTATTTTACTCTATTCTTTTAATTTGCAGTATTTTTCTAGTTGTTGTATTCCTATTCCAATAGCTGGGAGATAAAACTAAAGTATAATTGGAGCTTTTCAGACCATGATACCCACGCAAAGAATCTAAAAAAAAGTTTCCAAATCATTGACAACTAAAGTAGGGATAAATGTACTAAAATACGAGCCTAAAGTCAACAATTTCTATAAGCCTGTTGTTGGCGTTAGCTTCTGACTAACTTTCCATGACTACCTCAAGAATTATTGATGTTAATACATGTGTTTCACACTAACACCACACATGCCTGATACTCCTTATTTCTTTTCTACTTCCATCACCCACTAAATTCTTATAATAATCCACCAACTTGTTTCTTCTTCGTCAAAAAAACATGAATTAAGTTCTTATCCTATAATCTTTATGAACAATTGAATATGCAAGGAAATCATCTCAATTACTGACCATTCTCACATGAAAATGAATAAGATTTCTCTACATGATATATGTTCATCATAAAACCATAATGTCTAGTATAGGTTTATATATTTTATTTGACCCAATTACTTTAAATAAATTCTTCTGGCAGTTTTTACTAACTTCTGACTAACTGTTCATGAGGAGCTCATAATTACTTATGTTAATACATGTCCAGGTTTCAGCACATGAAAAGGGCGCTCGACCTGCGGAGGCGTGTTAAAATATAAATATCTCAACCCTCACCTCAACTCAGAATTTTGGTGCACTCAACTCAGAATTTTGGTGCACTGGCATGGACTTTAATACACTCTAATACCATATATGTTTGATACTCTTTATTCCTTTTCAACTTCCATTGCCCACAAAATTCTTATAATACTCCACTTTTCGTTCCTCTTCCCAATCAAGGAAAACCATCTTTTTAGTTCTTAATCCATCAATCTTTATGAACAATTGAATCTGCAAGGACTAAGGAGAACCCCAAAATTACCGATCGCTCTAGCATAATTTTTTTTTAAAAGAAAACTAGATTTCTCTACAAGGTATATGCTTATTATTTTTCATTCAATCTAATTACTAACCTAAATTCTTCTAGTACTTTCTTAGCCTTGAAGAACTCATATTACAGATAGATATCTGCAATAAAATATACAATTCATTGCATTACATGCCATACTTTGAAAAGTTATACATCAAATCATCCAATCTAATGCCTCCATTCATCTAGCTCTCTCCTAGCCAATGAATATCCTATATTAGAGATATCTGTACTAAACAAAGCCACTGTGTTTAAGTAGCATCCAGTAATTTGTAGAGTTATATCATAGAACATTAACTATTAAGGCCTAATTTTTCTTGTGCCAAGCTACTTGTAAGAGAGTCTCAACAAGTGTCCTAACAAAAAAAGAACTTGATACTTACGCTGTACAATTAAATGTCCTCAGCACCAATTTTCCTCAAATAATTCTAACAACATTCTTGATTGCACAATCCAAATCCTAGAAGGTTGGTATATACTACAAGAAATAGCATCATCAATCAGAATCTTATATCACTAACATTTTGTTTCTCATTTTTTTGTTTGCAATTGCATGTAGATATTTTACCCCATTGTTGTATTGTACTTTGAAAAAATCATTAAACAGAAGGATACTTCTCACAATTATTTATATACTCTAAAATCTTAGATGTTGGTCTGTAATTCTCACACCGGAACTTATTATAGTTCATTTGAACGTGTTGTAAAATGTTACCACATCCTCAAGCTATCCTACAAAAGCATCTATGTAAATCACTTTACTTCACAATATTAATGGATCAGCTTATTGTGTTATGGATGTTAGATATCAACTGTCTTCTTATAAAGCTGCTCCTACACCAGAATATACTACAATCTGTAATATATATAAGCTGCTCCTTCAAGTTTAGGTTTTAATATGATAAAGAAATAGTTTCCATTCAGTTAAGTAACTCTAGACCATAACTTATTGGGTGAAGTATTAGCAATGTCTCTAGTTCTAGCTCATGGTTTCAGAAACTACAGCACAGAACATTACATTTTCTATAGATTTCTTCCTGAAGCTTCATGTTTCATACCAAATCAGTAAAAATAAAATAAAAAACACAGAAATAAGAAATAATAGATATAACCTCCACGACATCTATAGGCTTTAAATTGAATAATAGGTTGTTTCCCTTTGTTGTGATAAACACCACCAAACAATAAGAGTAGCAGCAAAAACACCGAGCATAGAAAGCAAAATAACTTAATCACCACAAGAGCAAGAACACAAATCAAAAATACAAAATTTTGTGGGAGGATGGGGAGAAACTCTTACTAATTTGAGAAGCAAAAAATAGAGTTTACAAGTATCTCACACAAGGATCTCTCAAACTCTCAATACAAGGTGGATGAAATCAATGAAATAACCTTGTCTCAACTTTTAACCTAAAATCCACAACTAGAGATTTTATAGACTTCTAGAATAAATCTGAACTCTCAAATATTCAGCAAAAATCATCCTAGTCATCCACTTAACCGCTCTTAAAAAGGAAGATTCTGAAACCCTTTTAAAGTCTGAATCAGAAAACAACTCGGAATCCGAAATTGCCGTAGAGCTTTTGAAAACTTTGTATCAACTTTCGAAAGCGACCACCAAACTGTCATTGATGTGTTTCTCAAGTTTCACAAGCTACGAAGCTTCCAGACTGAACCGCTTCTCCGCAATGCACCTCTGTGGTGCTACTTTTCATTGTCGCTTTGGAGTGCTCCTCCGCTTAGATTTTTCAGAGTGTTCCTCCAAATACCAAGTTGCTTCTTCGCAGTGAGACTCCGACCTTGCCTTATACCTGAAACTCTAAACTCGCCAACCCTTTAACCCTGAGTGCTTCGAACTCGCTCCGGGATCTACAAGAGGGACTTTTCAAAGTAATTTTTGATCCAGGGGCTTCGCCCCCTGAGCCCCCGGGAGGGGCTCCCCGCCCCCTTCCAACCCCACAGCAACCTGACCGCGTAATGACTTTGCGTAGGGCGATAAATCATCAAGGTGTGCATGTTTGTGCACGTTTTGGCCGTCAAGGTGTGCATGTTTGTGCACATTTTGGCTATTGAATCTGTTAGAATCTCCTTCACCTTATCGCGTAGTCTTCTCTAATGAATGTGAGGCACCTAAAAAAACAACACCCTTATCTCTACTTATGCGCTTCTTCACATTAGTTTCTTATGTGCAACTTTTGACACACAACAAAAAGAAAAGAGGGGAAAGTCAATGATTGGGGAATCAAACGATTCAGATTTAGTAGGATTGGTCGGTTTTTATTTGAATTTAGATTTGAGTAGATTTAATTGAGATTTAGATTTATTTGAATTAAATTTGGGTAGATTTGAGTTTATCAATAATTGCACGCATGGTGCATGTATTGTAGGCTATATATAGTAATGTACTAAATTCTGATGGTATAATGAATTGATTAAAATTTGTTTTCCTATGAAAATTTGTGTGTTTTGGTTTAATCTCATGAATTAAATTGAATCAGGCGGTGAAATCAAGATTCGAGTTACGATCAGTGATCATCTCCCTTTTCCCAATTCCACCAAAAATCTCACCACAAACCCTAAATCCTCTATCCCTCGCATTAATTTGGTATCAGAACCAAATCCCTACCTTTTCCTTCCACGAAATTTGTGGGAAAAAACAAAAAAAGAGAAAAGAAAAGAAATCAAAAAAGAGAGAAAAAATAAAAAATAAAAAATAAAAGTTATTGTTCATCTTCCCTTCTTCTATCCAACAAGAACCCTACTTTAACAATCGTCGCCGCCGCCTTTCCGCCATCAACGCGCCACTTCCACGACCCAGGCCACCTCCGTCGACCTCCTTCACCCTCAACAGTGTGTCTTCATTTGGATATATAACGTCACAATCCTCCAGCACCACCGACGAGGTCGACGACATCACCGGAGACTTCACGCGTCATCCCTGACTTCCTCACCGTCGCGCTTCTGTGACTCCACCGTCACCTTCAACCGTCCCAGCCACTGTTGCCTTCATCGTCTCCATCAACTGTTGTTGCCATCTCCTAGTCTTCACCTCTTCCTTGACAGCAGACAAAATTCTAAATATTAGATATCGGGATTGTATCGAATAGGGTTTTTTCATTATCGGATATCGGGGGAGATATCGGGGATACGTGCGGATATCGGCTGTTCATATCAGACACTATATATTATGAAATATTGATAACTAAAAATTGGTTTAATGTCATATATATCATCTACCTAATAAAAATGATGTACATGCATGCAAAGACAGTAAAAAATAATTTACATTTGCACGAAGTCGTGCAATAAATAAGTTATTTCATATCAGGTGATATATCGAGCGATTTATCGGCCGATATTTTAAATATCGGTCATTTTTTGTTGCAAACGATATGGCGAACGATTTTCCCATATCGTATCGGCAGCAAGCAAAAAAGGAGATATCCGACGATATCTCGACCGATATTTAAAACAGGGACAACAGACCTCGTCCCCGACTTCTTCATTGCCGCCGCTCTCCATCGACCTTCCTCGTCGGAGCGCCGCCACCATCATCGACAACCACCACCACCACTTGTAGGTTTTCGAAACCCGAGATTCAATCAAAGAAGAGAAGAGTAGCGGGTTGTGGGTTTAGATCTTCAAACCCGAATTCAATTTTGAGTTGGGTTTAACTTGTTAAACCCAATAACGCCCCAACCGGCCAAAGGCGAACCGAATCTGCTAAGCCACCAGAGCCGCTTAGAAGCGTCACTGACGTCATCAGCTCACTGTTGACGTCAACGACTCGCCGAGCTGACCTCGAGCCAACTTAAAGTGTGGTTCAGACCTGAGCCGATTACGAGCCGACTCAAGCTAGGGCTTAACTGAGCCGCACTGCTCATCGGCTCAAGCCACGGCTCTTCGAGCCGTCATTATTCACAACAGCAACACAACAGAGCTTATGGAGTCCGTTTCAGACCCGTTCAGAGTCTGATTCAAGTTCTGTCTAAAGCGTTGAATGCGTGACAGAGTTTCAGAACTACTAGAAAGAGTTCACAATATTTTAAAAGGAAATCTGACTTCTACAAACCTCTGTTTGGTGCCAGTACTATTCCTGCAGAAGATCAACATTTCAGACCCCGTTTCCAGCCTGAATTGAGCTCAATTCGAGCCGTTGAAATTCTCGGGATAATTTCTGAGCTTACGCAGCGAATTTATTTCATGGGCTTTTATTTTTGTCGTCGATATATCCATATTGAGGGTGATCCAAAGCAAGTGGAGAATGATATGTATAACGTCCTGATTTTTTAAGATTTTATAACCTTTATGGCTATGAAATCTGGGAAAGCAATCTTGAAGCTTTCTTCAGTTATTTTGTTCTAAAATCAGAGCAAAAATATCGTTATGCCCAAATGAAGGTGGAAGAGCCAAATCATTGGGTAGAACAATTATAAGTTCTGTCGATATTGGTCTAACTTGCAAAATCATCTTCGTATTCAGTATGATCCACACCTTTATGCATCTGAGGCAGATTGCAAAGAGCCTAATGTTGAGCAGGAGCTCGAACTCGAGAAGCCACAACTTAACGATCTAGTCGCTGAATATGAGGAAATTCTAGCTAGCGTGGGGAAACTCTAAGCAAGTTATGCTGCAAAGATTGATCCAGATCCAGAGCCTCCAGTCCTCGTCGAGCCAGACATTGTTGATGAGTTAGATTCAGAAGTTGTTGATAAGTCATAACTAGAGCAAGAAGTGAAAGAGTCTCTTATTGAGACTCCTGTAGATCTTCCAGCATAGCCTATCCTAGAGCTAGTGCCATCTTTGATAGCTAAAAGGGTCTCATTATCCTTGAGATCGCCTGACGTCTATGACCCATTGCAGATCTGTTTACAGGAGACAAGTTCACGGGAGATTGGTATCTTGGTATGTGTATTAGTTTTCAGTGGAGCTCCTTGTTATGCTAAACATGTCCGAGTTACCAACAACTGCAGCCGCTTTGGCACGAAAGCCAGTTCCACCTCCACCACCTTGGTTTAGTCTTAACGCAACAGTGTTGATTCTTCGACCACCAACTTGGCCTGATTAAGAATTCATGATGCAGTTCGGTTTCACCCGATCGTGCTTACCCTATATTCATCCAGGATGAATGTTTTTAAGCCGAGGAGAATGAGGGGGGAATTAAACGATTCAGATTTGGTGGGATTAGTTGGTTTTATTTGAATTTAGATTGTCTAGATTTGATTGATATTTAGGTTTATTTGAATTTGATTTGGATAGATTTGAGTTTGTCAATAATTACACGCATGGTGCACGTATTGTGGGTTATATATAGTCATGTACTAAATTCTGAAGGTAATGATGGATTGAATAAAATTTGTTTTCCTATGAAAATTTGTACTTTTTGGTTTAATCTAATGGATTAAATCGAATCATGCGGTGAAGCCAAGGTCCGGCATGCGATTCGTGATCATATCCCTTTTCCCTGTTCCTTGTTCTTCCCCGATTCCATCAAAATTCCACCACAAACCTTATCCCCCTCTGTCTCACAACAGCTATTTGTAATGAATTCTTTATAGATTTCTTCCTGAAGCTTCGTGTTTCATACCAAATCAGTAAAATAAAAAATAAATAAAGAATAGGCTGGTATGAGATTTTGTGTTACAACCTTCAGGCTCTATAATATCTACAGGGTTTAAATTGAATAATAGGCAAATTCTTTCTTTATCTCTACTTCCTTGCTTCTTCATATCAGTTCCTCATGGACTACCTTTGACACAAAAGGCAAAAAGAAGAGGGGGGAAACCAAAAAAAATCTATTAATTGCAATGAACTCGCTTTTTCCTCACAACAATCCTTTATAATAAACTGCCAAAAAGTGAAGTGATTCCCATTCCCTAATGCCAGAGAAATTACATGAAATTATTATATGACTAACTAACTAGTGTTTACACAACAAAAATCCCTGTTCAATCCACCACTTTAAATATAACTATTGAACAGAGTGATGAAATCTGTGTGATACAATATCCATCGTCTTCCACAAACAAAAAAAAGGTAGACTTCTTTCCGAGAGCAATGGTCTCCCAGTGTTAATATTGTGGAGAAAGATTAGATAGGAAAGTTTCAGGGTTGTTCGGAAGACTGGCAAAAGAGTATGGTAGTTGTCAATTGTAGGTGAAATAATGACAGGGAAAAAAGCATGTCAAACTTTAATTGCAGAAGAATTCAAAATTACCACAAAGGCATTGTGCAAATGAAACTACTAATCTCCTAGACAATTGGATCACTCAAATCAATGGAGAATAAATGGATATTGGTAACTAAAAAAAATTATTCACTAATAATGGTAATTTTGTAACAAAACTACACGATAAAGCTGATACGTCAACTGAATTTTGAAATCTTGACAGAGTTGAAGAGCCACCCACCTCTGTGCATGTCCCAAATTCACTAACTTCATTTTGACCTGCATTTCAAAACTTCAATGAGAATAGTTGAGCGACAATGAAAAAAACTAGTATCTAAAGCATAATAACATATTAGCAATATTATATAGATAAGCAAAAGGAATCATGAAATAGTGCAAAAATTACGTTACTGTTTCCAATTTTATAAGGCCTGGAGGTCAAAAGAATGTGCATCTGACGAATGGATAGAGACATGTGAAATATACAAGGTACATGACTATAAAGTTGATAAAATATTGATTTTAAAATTATCTTGACCATTCATTTCATCAGGCTGATAAACTCAAAGTTCGCAATTGGAAATACTTGTGTAGATCAATGGAGACAAAGTAATTGATGTAACTTACCATTCAAATTATCACAAAAAGAACATATTACATTTGAAAGAATGCCTGATGGGGACATCAAGGCATGCGAGAGTTTGAATCGAGTCTGTATTTTTCTTTTTGAGTCTAGTAGATTTTTATTGAGTCTAGTTTTGTTTACTCTCATTTAGTATTGTTTCCTTTTATATCTTAATCTTGTTTTAGTCCCACATCGGCTGTGGAGACAAGTCTTTAATCTTGGAAGCATATAACAAGCATGAGTCTTGAGAAATAAAACAATGAAGATGATTTGAAAAGGAAAAGAATTGAGTTTCCTCAGAAAGATTTTTCTCTTGCATTTAGAGGTGTGAAACCCGAAAGTAAAAATTAACTTTTAGGTGTGTGAAACCCTATAAGAAACCCTCTTAGGTGTGTGAAACCTAAGTGATGGAGACATCTCTTTAGGATTGCGATTCTCAGACGACATCGTCACACCCTTTCAGTATAGTTCGATTAGGGCCAGAAGACTCAAGCTATATTGCACCGATTATCCTAGTTATTTGCTTTAAATGTATTTTGTTATTTATTTCTGGTAGTTTATCTTAGTCCCATATCGGTTGTGATGGGATCTCTCTGTTGATGTAGGCCTATTTAAGGCCAACACTGGTATTGAATTTCTTAGTTTTGAATAAATTAAAATTGTTTTGAAAGCATTGTAGCCAGTGTGCTTGGGTGAGAAACCCTAGGGAGAGATTCTCAATTGTTTGGTTCCCCATCACTAAGGGTCATAATTAGAAGTGTGAAACTCTTAATCGTCGCCTCTCTTTAACCCTAGTTTTTAATTTTTCAGCCGTCACCCCTTTTCCTCTCTGTTCTGCAGCCGCCAGTAGTCTTTTAGCATATCTCTTCTTCAAGCATCAGCTGTTGTGATTCAGATTTAAGTTTAGTCCAGTTTCAGATCCAAATTCAGATTCATATGCAGAATCAAGTTCAAGTACATAACAAGATCCAAAATGACATATTGGTGAAGCTCGATCCTCAAAAGGGGCTCTTGTTTCACTTCAATACCCCTACAACTTGCACAAGGATTAAGAATAGTAAACACAACATCTTTATACCAACATGAAATATGTGATGCAAAACTAAATAAAAGAAGAGTGAAAAGAATTATCGTTTGTAGAAATTGAGAAAAGATAAGGGGATAAAAATTAATTTGGGCCTCGATACCAAGGAGATCTCTCTCGCTTCACTATGCAAGAGATTTTGATTAATTCGAGAATCAGCACCGAGGTGATCTCTCACCCTCTTACAAATCAACATGCAAGAGATTTAAATTGCTAGAAAAATCATCATGTAAAGCAGGTTGAATAGCAAATCAACATGCGAATCAAAAGAATTTCATAATCAAATCAACTAAACTACTTATTCAACTACAAGACCTGGCTTTTTATAAGCCCATACACTAAGAAATTTTCCATTACGATGTAGGACTAAATAAAACTAAAAGTAAATAAAAAACTAAATAAAAGGCTACAATAGAGTGATCCCTATCAATTCTCCCTGATTCGAAAACATTCATCCCTGATGAATGTAGTGGTAGGCACAAGTATTGTTTTAAATATCGTTTGATATACCGGTATATCGCCCGAGATACCGATATTTTATCCAAAACGATACGATAAGTGTAAAATTTTATCGAATATCATTTTGGACCGATATGGGCTGATATATTATCACGTGGCCGATATATTGACCGATATCCGAGATGAAAATATCTGATATATAGTCATGTGATGCATTTGAGGAGCTTCTACGAACGTATTTGATGAGCTTTTACAAAAAGTATTCCTTATGAGTTTATGACCTTAAATTTTCTTTAAGTAGTTTCAAATTTATGTAGACAATAACATGTATATTTTTCATCCGGTAGGACGTCCGATTTGACGTCCGGTATTTAGTACCATATCGCGACATATCACCCAGTATCTGATATATAATTTTGCCGACAATATATCACCGATATCTGATATTTAAAACAATGAGTACATGACAAGCACGACCAGATGGAACTGAATCGCATCACGAATCTTCAATCAGGTCAAGGTGGCGATTGTGAGATCAGCATTGATGCATCATGTCTGAATCACGATAGTGTATGTGGAACTGACTTTCGTGACAAACCGGCTACAATTGATTGTAACTCGAGAAAAATACATGCATCATGCCGAGAAAAGTCATCTCCGCTGAATACTGGACCGATTGTACTCTGCACCATAAGAGGCTTAATCTCATGTGAACATATCTGATGTAGAAAGATCTGCAAATGGTTGTATATAGGGACACAAAACTCTCATAGCTAGCTAGCAAAAAAAGCAATAGCTTCATGGTAGGCTCTGCTGGGGGATGTACAACCTCAACTTATTCCACTTCTATCAGCTAAGGAGTTATTTCTTGCAATGGCACCAACTCAGCAACAACTTCTGGGCTCATCAAGAACGTCAGGCTCGACAAGAACTGTAAGCTCTGGACATGTGTCATTTATTGCAACCTGGCTTGCTAGAAGCTTCTGAATGTCATTTAAAATCACCCGAAACTCAGTGAAGGGATCTGTAATTTATTAGATTTCAGGCTCGCGCTTTTGTTCAAACTTAGGCTCAGATACTGTATGAAGGTGTAGAGCATACCGAGTACGAAGAAGACTTTGCAAGAGAAACCAAGATAGACATAATCTATAGTTGTCTTTCCACCAATAATAAACTTCTTCATCCAACCTAAGTTGGGCATAGCGGCATTTCTCTTCAATTGTCAGTTCAAAATAACTAAACAAATCCTCAAGTTGCCTTTTCCAATATTCATATCCGTAAAAATCATAAGAACCCTAAAAATACGGAACATCCGCATACATATCTCGTTCAACTTTCTTGTCATCACAATCAGTATATATATCTACCACAAAAGTAAAAACCCATAAAAATGCATTATTTAAGCTCAGAAATTACCCCAAGGATCTCAATGACTCGAATGAGGCTCAAATCGGTCTGGAAACGAGGCCTGAAGTGTTGCGATACTGCTGTAGGCAAACTGTATCAACACCAGACAGGAGCTTGTAAAGGTCGGATATGCTACCCAAAAGCTGCAAAAAGTTTTTGATATCTCCAGTGCTCAGCCACGAATCCAGCAAGACGGAACTCGAATTGAACTCCAAAACGGGCAAGAAACGGGCTTCAGAGTTCAGACTGCTTGCTATTCTGTTGTGTTCACAGTACCGGCTCAGATCAAAGCCGCTGACATCAGCTCGGCTCGACTGACGTCAGCTTCGGCTTAAACGGCTCAGGTCAGCTTTATCGAGCAACTGACATCAACAATCGTGGCTCGAGCTGATGATGTCAGCAAGAACGCAGAAGTCAGCTCGGCAGGTTGTGTGTGGTTGAAGTGGATTTGACCCGAATCTAACCCGTTAAATTGGATCGAGTTACTGTACATGGGTTTGACAGTTGAAGCCCGCAACCCGCATAATCTTCTCTTCTGTTCGCTGTGGTGAACCTGAAACGAGGCCAGACGTCCCTTGGCGAGGCAGTGGTGAGATTAATGGAAGGCAATGAGATCGTCAGTGGATGTCGGTGAACGATGACGAGGTCAGGGAAATTTGGATCTAGCAGATTGTAAGAGGATGTCAGCGGATGATGACGAGAGCACGGAAGATCGGGCAGTTGGATTTGATCGACGATGTGGCGGCGTCGGCTGTTGGATCTGAGCGGCGGACCATTGTGGTCGAAGATAAGGTCAGACGTTGCTTGGCAAGGCAGTGGTGAAGTCATTGAAGGCGACGAGGTTGTCAACGGATGTCAGTGGTGGAGCGGTGTTGCTTCGGTGAAGTCGAGTTGGAACTTGAAGAGGCAACGGAGTGGGTTGTCCGCCTGGGGAAGATGAATAGTAGAATGAACAAGATTTCTTTCTCTTTTTCTTGTTTTCTTTTCTTTTTTTTCTTCTATTGTTTGTTTTGATTTTTTTCACTAAAGAGAAAAATAAGGGGAAGGGGATTTAGGTTTTTTTAGGGGATATTTTTTTTGGAGGAGAAGATTTTTTTTGGAGAAGGAAAAATCAGGATTTTAGCTCTGATACTAATTTGACGCAGAACTAAAGAAGAGAGGGAAAAAATTATAATTTATAGAAATTAGGAAAAGATAAGGAGATCAAGATTAATTTGGGCCTTAGCATCCAGATCTCGCTCCCATTCTGCATATTACCATGCAAGAAATTTTGATTAATTCGAGAATCGGCACTCAGGTGACCTCTCACCCACTCTCACAAATCAACATGTAAGAAATTTAAATTGTTAGGCAAATCATCATGCAAGGCAGATTGAATAGCAAATCAACATGCTAATTGAAAAGTGTTTCATAATTAAATCAACTGAACTACTTATTCAACTTCAAGACCTCGCCTTTTATAGGCCCATCCACTAAGGAATTCCCATCACAACAGATATGTTACTAAAATATAACTAAAAGTAAATAAAGAAACTAAATAAAAAGCTACAATAGAGTGATCCGCATCAATTTGTCTGCGGAGGAATCTCTCACATGGGACGTGCCCGAGTTGTTTTTCCTGATGCTACAGCGTCAATATACTATACAGTTACAGCAAATAGTTCACAAGATAATAATTTGCATTTTTTGCTTACATGACATCACCTTGGGGTCCTGCATTGCAATTTTGGTCCTTTCTCGTATCCGTTGAAGAGTTTCTGTATGCATATTTTAAAGATAATAATCATCAAAGCAAGAAATTTTATAGCTATAAGAGACAAGACAAAATCGGACCACATGGGAGAGGAAATGAAATTTCCTACCTGGACTATGTTTCCTTCCCTTGTTCCATGGAATATTCCCCTTGTTTGCCTTTGAAATTCTCATTCTTCTTAACCTTTCTTTCTCATCCATATCAATCGAATCATCATCTGAAGCGTGAGGCTTTTGAGACTCTGAGTCAGATTCAAATTGCAAACTAGGACTTCTTTGGCCATTCTCAATATGTACAGAGACTTCTGGTTCAACAGTAGCAATTGCTTTAAGACGTGTCTTTCCCTTCTCAGGAGACCATTCTTCAAAAATAAACTTTCTTGATATTTGCTTGTAGCCCTCCCATCCACAGCCCAGACCTTTTCTTTTAACAACAGAGAACCTGTGTGGTGTCTTCCCATATAATAGGAGTTCAAACCTAGGTGCATATAAATGGTTTCGGAAGGAAGGCCGTGAAGTAAAAAAATCTGCTAAGTTTAAAACATAATAATGAGAGACTGAGTGGCCACTGTTATAATACACAGGTGGAACAGAAGTGAAAATACTCAACAAGCAATAACTTAAACCTCGTAGTCTAGCAAGTCAATGATGTGGAGAAAGCAGACCAAAATTATTATAAATGTTTCATATATCTGAACATGGAGACATAACAACCGCCACCTTTGAACTATAAAGCAGATTTAAATTTAAATTTGTAAGCCATATATAACTACATATACAATCTTTCTTTAATGTATTTTATATGAAATGAGAAAGAAAGTTTGTTTAAAGAAGTAAAAATTTGCCTTGCTGAACTGGTTTAACTTTCATGCATACATGGGCGAGAAGTAGGTCAGTCACGTTTTAAGGACTCTTTCCCCGTGGGGATAGCTCTTAATAAAAGGTGTGTTCCTTACATCAATATATAAATTTCAACCAAAAAGTATTATCAAATGCTTGAAATTGGTCAGTCCTTTCTGTGCAATTTGAACGTAGAGAGATGGTTACGACAATGTACTATCAATAAATTAATTTTACGCGACTGAGTTTAAAATTAAGCATTTTCCAACTCGATCCTAGTACCTGTTTGTTTCTCATTCCTCCATGCATATTTGGTTACATTTATGTTATTCACCATCCTGAACCTAGATTGACAAATAATTTACTCAGTGAACATGTGTGAATACACTTGTTCCCTGAGAAGCATATATTGTTGACGTTTTATTTGATGTAGAACAAAAATATCTGCCTTGAAGTTCCTTTCTGTGCGGAACCTAGTCCGTTAATGGTGAGATTCTAGATCAGAAAAATCAACTAGTCTTGTTAGTTAAGAACTCAAACTTCTAGTCCTCTTCAACTCCTCTTTCTGATTATCGCTGTAATTACCCACTTTCCTCGGTTAGCATTTTCTAAGCAGCGCATCTCATCATATCAAAACTTCTCAGCCTATAGAACAATATTTGGCAGATAAAAGATATGCTGGTAACGTGATTCAACCAGTACGCTTATTTTCTACTCCGCCAAAGTGAATGCAATTCTTATCAACTTACCTCTTCATTTAGACTCTTTCATGTTGGAAAATTTTGAAGCTTTGCTTCTTGGTTGCATGAGCTAAACTCCATGACGTAAAAGGTAGATTAAACTGGCTGATGTGGCATCTTGACCATCTTCCAAATTTGTAGCCCCAGGTTGGGATAAATCAATAAAAGAGTAACAATTGCACAGATCCATCAAACAATGCAATGCCTGATCCTATGAGGTCCACCCATATTCTAACCCGGGCTATGTCCAAATAAGATTATGACTTGAGTCCAAGCAAAATATATATATGGCTGGTCCTAAGACCTCAATTTTCTATAGTCACTTTCTTGGTTAAGGGGGTGGAAGGTAATGGTCAAGAAGGATATTACCAACAAATGCCCATTTGTTTGAAAGCCACTGGATTCGAGCAATTTTAAAGCCTGAAAATGGACATAAAACTTTGAGCTAATATTTAGAGTCTACTATAATAACATATGTGGCATGCTGGAATATTTTACAAAGAATTTATGAAAGCTTCCCAGCTCACAGGTATACTTCATCCTTGAATGCTTCTTTGATCTTTCCACTATGACTCATTAGTCATTGCAAGTGAAAGCCAGCAATGCAAATATGCAATATTTACTCATCTTTAAAGGTTTTGAAGTATCATTAGTCATATTATTCGAAACTCCATTCCAATTTAGTTTCTATTGTCCTATGACGCAACATTACGTTAACCTCCAATTTTTTCCGACCCTAGCCTCACTCAACATCCCTCTAATTAAAAAGCCTAGAGAGACAGTTTTTCTGCATGTTGGAGCAAGAGACTTAAGCTTGCTAGAGGTAAGATGACCCTCGATTACCCAACTACAACGTAAGACTTATCCACAAACTTACCTTTCTAAAATCAAGCAATTTATCCTAAGAATCCAAGCCCGTTTCATTTTCAAATGACAGACAAAAATGTCCAAGTGCTAAAAGCCCAACTCAAATCAACCTGCTAATAGTGCCTTAGCCTGCCAATTTCATAGAAAATGATGTGCAAAAAAAGAAGAAGCAAGAATTAATGCAGCAGCAGCAGCAGCAGCAAAAATCTTATCTTTCTAAACCCTAGACCCTCAGAAATCACAAAGAAGCTAATAATATAACGAGAAAAGCAAACAAGATAGCAAAAACGAGAAAGGGGAAAAAAGGGTTCATACCCAACATCTTGGTTTCTATAGGGAGATTGAACTGGCGCTTAGGGCAGCAGAAAAGCAGCTCGCGCCTCGGAATGCAGGAAGATGAACAGGAGGCCGAAGCCATCGCCAGTTCAATAGAGAGAAAGAGGAGTTACTGGACAAAAGACAGAACCCCCAAATCTAATTAGATTTTCTTGAAGAAGAAGAGGGGCGAGAGAGAGAGAGAGAGAGAGAACTGAAATAGTGAGAGTTGTAGATAACAGGGAAAGAAAGAAGAAAAAAAAAAAAGGAGCGAGTTTTACGGTTTATTTAGGAATCTGAAAAATATCCAATGGGGAAAATAATCGGGCTATTTTTAAAAAAAATTCTCTTTTTTCATTTTATTCTAAGAAAAAACTTCTTTCAAATTTAATTATAAGAAGAAAAAAATAGCTATGATTATCTATTTCTTAATATAATTAGGGAGAAAACTCAACCCCATAATTTGTTTGGCCTCAGTCTCATTCACGTAAGCAAAAAGCAATTAGGCAAATCAGACCTTCTTCCCATATAATTTTGTTTTCTTTTTTATCTTGTTCTTAGATCCATGCGTTCTTTTTCATCACTTGGTCTAAAGGAAGCGTGCTTTTCATTGCAGGTGAGCCTAATCGCGGGTGATTTCAGTGCCATCATATATTCGATCTTGATCTCGAGATAATAGAGGGGATCGAATTGAATCTATCATATAGAAAGAAGTGAGGACTGTAATCATGATTGCAGTCCTAATAAAGACTCAAAATAAGGCATTTTTGTAAAGAGGATTGCGACTATGATGCAGTCCTATAAAGACTCGAAAACATGACATTTTTGTGAGGACTACAATCATTGCAGTATTAAAAAAAGACGCAAAAAAATAACATTTTTGTGGAGACTGTGATCATGATCGCAATCCTAATATAGACTCAGAAATAGGGCATTTTGTGAGGACTGCGATCATGGTCTAATCGCACTCCTAATAAAGACACAAAAATATGACATTTTTGTGAGAATTGTGACCACTGGGGGGCATTTAAGTTTTTTTTACCGCTCTAAAGCGTGCTCAACAGCGCTTTTGCACTCGACATGTTGGCGTGCGACTCTCAGTGGCGCTTCTGCGCTCGACACGTTGGTGCACGCCCTTTCTTTAAAAAATGGAGATAGCTGAAGCGAATTAAATTTTTTTAGTTTTTTTTCTAATTATAGCTTGACTTATGTGGCTGAAACGAAATCCCCCTTATAACAGTCGGCCTCTGACAAGTCACATAAGCATTGAGTGGTTTTGCCTCGTTTGCGTGGCGCTAGGCGATGTGAGGTAGTAATTTTTTGGTCCGGATTACCCTGCCATAATGTAATGTGTTTCCAATGCCAATAAAAGGTGACTCATAAGCAGTATTTAACATCTAGAAAACTGCCAAATAAAATGTGTCTCAAATAGAAATATCACAAGTACTCTCACATTCTGGGCTGACGCAAGGAAAACTATAACCAAAATCTTTTTTATCTGATATTAATTTGGACCCACGTGCATCTAAAGCACATTTTACTAAAATCAATGTAGTTGTATGCAAATATAAAGCAATTGCATGATGAACCAAGAAATCTCCAAGATCTATTGTTAAGAAAAGTGAATTATTATTTACATTAATAGCATTTAATCAATCGAGTAATTATATGATTCGACCGGCATTGAATGTCGGTCCAGTTATCGAAGATAAGAGTACATTAAACATGTATGAAGTCTTACCATGAGCAGACTGTATCTATTGGGCAAATATAAATTCGATCGAGATTTGGTTTTTCAAAGCTGACGTTGAGAACATAAAGAGCTGAGGTATGGAACCCTAAAAAGAGACTGGCTCAACTTAAAAGAGATACAATAGCTTCTTTATGGCCTAACATTTTTACCAATACATTTTCCTCATTCTGCTCCGGATTATAATCTCTAATGAAAAGTATAGCTCCATGAGCAAAGATTCCTGTCATGATGAACCCTACGAGGTATTGGTGATCAGTATATAATGCAGTTTGAGTAGTAAAATCTTGTGCTATAAATTCATAAGCAGGTAAATGGTACAGATGTTGAGCTATTAAGGAAGTAATAACCCCTAAAAAGACTAGAACAAGACCTAATTAAAATTGAATCGAATCATTGATTGTGTCATAAGGCCTTTATGCCCACACCCTAATCGACCCTCCTGAGGTGTTCTAAAAGATATTTGATACTATGCCCGATCTCAAAGTTAGTTCCAAACACATATAACGCTCGGATTATTTTATCAGGGATTAGTGCCATAATTTTTGATTTTGGATTTATGATATGATAATTAATGTGGTAATCTTGTGATTTAATTTTAATATGATTAATAGGATAATTAATGATTAATACCTAATTTAATTATGAACAAGAGTTTGGTCTGTTTAATGGATGAGTTTTTGTGTACATGTATATGTGTATTTACATATATATTTATGTTGGTTGTATACAAAATTGTATACAAAATATTATACATCACTAATTCTTTAATTAAACCCACTAATCAATTAATTAAATGAAGATTAAGGTTATGAAGAGAAAAGGCGGTTGGAAAATAGCATGTCGTGGCTTGGCATGGAAAATTGTGAAATATGTGGCTTCATGAAAATTTTAGCTACAAAGTGTATAAGGTTGAAAATGAGAGGATAAATCATCATTCTCACACACCCTCTCTTTGGCTCTCTCTCCCCCTAGCTCACTCTTCCTCTCCCTCTCTTGCTTGTCGACGACAGGTGTGTCAAGTGGTGGTCTGCGGCAGTGGGCGAAGCCAGGCCGCAGGCGCTAGGCGCGTGAGCGTGCGCGAGTGCTGGGCACCCAGGCTCAGGCGCGAGCAGTCCCAGGCAGGGCGCGAGCGGGTGCGGGCATGACCATAAGGCCGAATGGGCCCACGGGTGCTGGACGCCCAGGCCCACGCGCGGGCACGCCCAGGCAGGGGGCAGGGTGCGCGCAGGTGCATGCGGGCACGGGCACGGTTAAGGGGCGAATAGGTGCACGGGCTGTTCAGGCGATTTCTCAGCCATCCGAAGTCCGATTCACCTGTTTTTGAACAGTTGGATTTATGAAGATGATAGCTACATTTACACATCTAGCACAGGCAGCGACAACCTGAGGGGACGCCAGCCAAGGCTCAAAGGCGTGGGGTTTCACCGGCGACGAGCGATACAAGTGCCGGAGGAATCTTGTGTAGGAATCTTGTTGAAGTATTATGGTGAATTCAGTCACCACTTAACTGCAATTTAATTAAGAATAATTATAGAGTAGTTTTGATATTTATTCTTAATTAGGGTTGAATTCGGGAGATTGGATGGTTGACTGAGCTGATGATCGTCGAAGTCAGTAAGTATCGTATCTCTGATTATTAGAGTTCATGTGGAATGAATTGTAAATATAAGTGGTGACTAGTAACATACATGAGTAACTGTGAACTTATTGTTAAGAACATGAATTGATAGTTAGCTTAACTACCTTAACCCTAATCAAGTGGTGATGATTATAAATCGATAATAATGTAACTGAGTTTACAGTTTAATACATCTATTCACGTGCATTTTTTTATTGTTTACAACCATAGTGTATGTTTAATTTGTGAAATTGACGTGGGTATATATCGACCTTAATCGGAAAATGTTGTGTGGATATTAAGGGCCTGTTTGTTTCGTTGCAAAACGTCGCAAGTCGTAAGTCGTAAAATGAGAATGGAAAAAATGAACTGTAGTAGAGAAAATATATTGTGCTTTACGGTGTTTGGTTGATAAAGTGAAGT
The DNA here is from genome assembly GCA_038442645.1 of Agave tequilana. NCBI lineage: Eukaryota > Viridiplantae > Streptophyta > Magnoliopsida > Asparagales > Asparagaceae > Agave > Agave tequilana. The sequence goes on along the minus strand of JAVJIF010013427.1, from coordinate 25,695 downwards.
GTAAATGGAAAAGCATATTGTGTTTTACGGTGTTTGGTTGATAAAGTGAAAGTGTAAATGGTAAAGTATATTGTGTTTTACGGTGTTTGGTTAGTAATGTAAAAGTGTAAGTGAAAAAGTTTGACCACAAAATTAACTGTAGCAGTGATTTAAATATTATGAATACTATTAAATTAAATCTACTATTGCAAATTAAATTGTATTAATAAATTTGAGATAAAAAATAATAATCTTAATATTTTATTTATAACAATAATATTAATAAAATATTAGTATAAATAGTAAAATATTACTAAAATATTAACTAAATAAATAATATAAAATTTTAAGAAAATCTAAAGAACATTAATAAAATTTTAAGAATACTAATAAAATATAAATATTAAAAAATTTACAACAATAATAAAATATAGTTATAATATTATAATATGAAAAATATTTGAAAATTATTATAATATAAATTTTATTATAATATTATTGTAATATTATAGAAATATAAAATTAACAAAGTAAAATGTAATTATAATTTAATAATAAATTATCATTATAGTATTATTATACTGAATTATTATTACAATATTAACATAATAAAATATTAATATAATAATAAAATATATTATGATATTAATAAAGTAATTTTTTATATTAAAAAATAAATAATTAAATATATAGTAATTTTATATTAAAGTATAATATTGTTATATTAATAAAATATTAACACTAAATAAAATAATAAAAAATGGAATAAGTATTAATAAAATAATAAAGTATTAAATAAAAATAGTAAATAAAAATAGTAAAATATAAAATATTAAAACAATATTAAAAACAATAAAAAAAATTAAAGATTAAAAATATAAAATAATTAAATAATTAAATAAGAAATTGAATACTATTTAAAATATTAAATATTTAATAATATTAAATTATATATTAATTATCAAGTAACTGTTTTGAACTGTAAGTGTACTACAAGTGAGAGCTAATGATCACAAAATTAACTGTAGCAACTGCAAGTGGGAAAATATGAGTGTAAAAGTGAGATTTACATGACCACAAATTTAACCGTAACAACTGCAAGTGGGAAAAGAAGAGTTACATTTTGCAACTTGTTTTTCAGCGAAACAAACAACAGAAAATGGAAAAGAAGTTTTACGACTTGCGTTTTGTGACGTTTTGCGGCGAAACAAACACGCCCAAGTTGAAATTGAATACCAGTTATGATAATTATAACTTGATCAACAAGCATGTGATTAGGTATTAACACTTTACTCGATAAATTGAACTTCATATCATATATGAACTTGAAAATACATGAATATGATGATATGCAATTCATTGGCAGTGCATGTGTATGAATGACACTATAAGAACTTCAAAAAATTATCCGATAATTGAGTAGATTCGTGACAAACACTGATTGTGATTTTTGCATGATTCTATGAATGTGAATATATTTGTGGATGTGAATTATATGTGTACATGTGGGTAATAAATTGACGGAGTTATTGACAGAGATTAATAGTAATGTTTATGTTTTATATTATTCATGGAGGAAGGAGAGTGTAAATAGTACATGCGTGTTTATGTTTTATACTCATTCGTGGAGTAAAGAGAGTGTGGATGGTGCATGTGTGTTCATATTTGGTACTCATTCATGGAGAAAAGAGAGTGAATGGTACATGTGTGTTTATGTTTGGTACTCATTCGTGGAGGAAGGGGAGTGTGAATGGTACATCTTTGTTTATATTTGGTACTCATTCGTAAAGGAAGGAGAGTGTGAATGATAAATGTGTGTTTATATTTGGTACTCACTCGTGGGAAGGGGGTGTGAATGATATACATGTGTGATATACATGTAAATATATAGGTGATTCATTCACTAAATGTGATATTTAGATTGTTGTCTTCTTGTGTACCTATAATTGATGAATGTGATTTACAATAATCTAAACTATAAGCTTTAAAAACACATGATAATGTGAAGTAAGTAGTTTTGCATTTAAGAATATGGTATATGACTAGTGTTCGACCAACTAGTATCATGAATCACTTTTTAAAAATAATTGAGTGTGTACTATAAGAGCATGGTATGTGATCGGTGCATCACTAATTAAGAAATTATGAGATATGATTGTATCTAGTAGTTAAGACATCTATGTGCTAAGAAAATTAGAAGAATATTGGATAAGTGGTCAAGAGTTAATTATTGATAAGTAAATTTCTTGTACAATTAAAAACTGATAAGTTTAAAACTTTAAGTTATTTAAGCATAAATTCATGTAAGTTAAATTAGAGTTTACTTTACTCATTGAACTGTCATGCTCGTACCGTTATTGTTAACCCCTTTTTCAGGTACAAATAAAGATAAAGGTCTTGCTTGAAACCGAAATACCTTCATGGACGAACAAAAGATTTACCTCTTTTAGAAATTGAAAATCTTCTGGAAATATTTTCTATTGTATATTTTTAGATAACCTTTGAAACTCTTATTGAATATAAGTGTGTACTAGTTTATAATGAGACTTGAAGATGAATTTGGAATGTATATGTATATGTTAGTTAAAAACTTGATTTTGGGCTATGGATCTTGAAGTAAGTAGGTAATATATATAGTTTATGTTAAGAGATGTATTCATGTGGACATATTTTCAATATACGAGTTGAGTTGTTGAAGTTTAAATTTTGAAGTTGATAAGTAGGTTGATATTAGCCAAAATTTTGTTAAGTATGTATTAGGACAAGCTCTTAATACATAGAAGATGTTCCTAAGATTATTGCTAATTAGCTAAATTATTAAGTATAATAATTTACAGTTTTGATAATTTGATGATTAAAAATTGGGATTGTTACAATATATGACCAGCAATAAGAAAAATAAATGCAACAGCTAAATGATAATGAACAATATCAGTCAGCCATAAGCTTTTGCGTTCATGGATGAAATCCCGAAGAAGGGTTATAATGGCAGTTCCCGCTCCTGGGAGGTTTCAAACAAATGACTACTGAAATTAAGATTTTGGGTATAAAGATTCCACTGACCCTAAGAAGCAGTTTCAACACTTAGGGATACCGTAATACGTTTAAGAAATTATTCCATCTGACGTACTCTCTCCTGGATTCGAGAATAGTGACATGAACTATATGTCTTATTCAAGCCAAGGAGCTTACTCCAAAAATTCCTGATAAATAATGATTGAGATGTGATTCGAAATTTTTGAACCATGAAACACTCGATTTCCATTTGGCAAAAATACTCTATTTTGGTACGTAAGAAGCAGTGTTTGGTGAACTTGTTCATAAACTAGAGCGTAACTTTAAGATAATTTTATGTCTAGGTCTGACAAACCCAAACAAAAAATAACTCTATGTTTGGTCTGGGTGCATGGAACAGTAAGCTTTTGCTGTCAGATTCAGGCATGTGTTAATAAAGGATGAAGGCATGTCATATGGAACTATTGATCACTGAGGGCTTGAATAGTAAATCCATGGATTTTGGTTGGAATTATTAGTTAGTACATTAATGAGTACAACAGTTGTATTTGCAGCAGCTCTGCTTGCTTGGTTCGAGTTTCACAGGTTTGGATTAAAAATAGAGTTATTTTAGGTTTGGGTTTGTCAAAACAGGACCTAAAATTATTTTCAACTTTTATTCTACCTTATGTCCGAGTTCGTCAAACTCGAACCAAAAAACTGCTACCCAGCGTGCCCAGCACCACACAGGTAAGGCAAAATCACTCAACGTCTATGTGGCTCTTACGTGGCATGTCAGAGGTTATTTTTTGTAAATAAATTTTGGAAAGGTCTATTTTTGTAAATAAATTTTAAAATGAATTTTTTTTAAAAAAATACCCAAATTAATCTCAACCGTACCTTTATTTCATCAAACAGATGGCAGGTATTTGGGTCATTTCCCTTGTATTTTCGCACGGTTGTTGTTAATTTATACTTTCACTTTTTCTTCAATCTTTTCTTCTTCTTTTTTAAATTGGGGTTTTCAGTTATATATTCCTCAAACTTTATATATTTAGAAATTTTCTCATTAAATTATTGATATTGTTAATTTACCCCTCAAATCTCTTTTTCTTTCCTTTTCTTTTTTTTATGCAAAATTCATAATCCGGTCTTGAACCTGAGATCTCTCATTTCCCGACCAACTCTTTTACTATTAAGCTAGATCTTAATGGCTACTCCTCAAATCTCTCTATGTTTTTTTGCTAGTCGAAAGTCAATCTAGCCCTTATGATCTCTCAAACCACACTACTATCATCATCTAGTACTAAATTAGTCGATTCAAGAGGAAAATTCTCTACAAGCTCCACACTCTAGCATGTCTGACCCAGTCTGCACAATTATTCCCTTTTTGACATACATGAGAGATCTTTCTAACGATAAGAGTGTCTAAGCAACCATCTCGCGTCTTCGAGCAGAATCGAATAACCTTCACCATTAAGGCTCGCAATAGTTGAATTACTGACAGTGCATACCCTGTTGGCTTAAAGGCTCGTCACTCTAGTTTTGATGATGATTAAATCATGTAGTTATAGTACCAATGATCCTGTATTTATTTAGTATCAGATTTTCAATCAAAACAAAATATTCGAATTCAAGTTTTGAAGCTAGCACGTGTTGATTCAAGAGCTCGCGTATCAAGATCGCATCTAGTACTCAAGAGAGTGTAGCTCTTTGGATTAAGGTTTGGACCAAGTCAAGAAGGAGAAGAAGATTTTCAAGAGAAGATTTTTAAGACTTGAGTCGACTTTGTAAGTGTTAATATTTTATTTTTAGATAAAATGTAAAGGATAGATTAGCTGTGGATTGCTCATGCTCAGATACACACACACACACAAAATTTATATATATTATCATAAAATAGTTTTAGTTTTAAAAATACCATTTTGGTTTTGAGCTTCAAAAAAGATATCTTTATGTTTCATGTATAGAGTTCATCAAAACAAGTTTACATGTTTTATATGTATATTGAAGTTCATCTATATACATTGTTGGTTCAAATGTTTAGAAAAACTTAGTTTGATGTTTCGAGTTCATGATTTTTAAGTTTTGTATTTATTAAAACTTTGTTTAGAACTTAATTGTCAAAAACACAGATATTTAATTTTATATGTATATTGGATCATATCCATACACACTATGCTTCAAATAAGTTTTAATATCTTGTTTCTATATTTGAACAAGTTTTGAAAAAATCATTTTTCAAATTGAAGATTGATTTTGAAAAATACGATTTCAGTTTAAAGCTAAAATTCTTTATCACAAAAAGAGTTCAATATGTTTGTAATATATGTTGATTTTTGATCACACATATTTGTAATTCAAAATATTTTAATGAACTTATTTTTGTGAATTTTATGTAATTTATGGGATTTTATAGGATATTGAAAGACCAAGTTTTAATCCCTAATAATCCCTGAACTGACCTTCTGGCGGTTGTCCGACCAGTCGACCGAACCAGAAGTCGGTCGACCAATATGCACAGAGACGTGCACAAGCCCTGGCTTGAGGGCCGGTCGACCTGGCGGTCGACTGATTCAGAGAGCCCAGAGAGCTTTGCTCATGGTTCTTACCTCAAGTCAACGACCGATCGACCGACAGGTCAAGACCTGGGTGCGGTCGACGGTATCCCCAGCAGTCATAAATATGACCGTTGGCCGGTCGACCGGCCGGTCGACCGACAGGTCATCTGGCCTGGGGATTTGCCCCAATGGCTAGTTTTTGTAGCTCTACAAAAGGAGGCTATTTTGCCCAGTTTTAGACAAGATTTTGAAGAAGTTTTAGAGTCAGTTTTTCGCATCTCTCTTAGAGTTTTCCTCTATTTGTTTTTAGGCTAAAACTTTTATACCAAAAGGAGAGTTTTTAAAAAGTGTTTTTAAAAGAAATTTCTTGAGTTTTTTACCACTCTATCTACCTTATTTTCTCACACAAGCTTGAGCTTTTCTATTACCATATTTATCCTATAGGAGCTTTGTTGTGAGAGTATTTTTGGTGATCAAAGTGTAGAGATCACCAAAGTTTCATCATTGTATTTGAGAAGGCGAACTTGTGAGTTCGCATTGTGTAGAGTTCTTTAGAGAGCTCATTGTAGAGGTGCGGCCTCGGCAAGCTAGTGTGCTTGCGTGTATTGTTCTTGTGGGAACAAGTGAGGGACTTGCGGGTCTAAGAGTTCTTGAGGGAGCTCGTTGTAGGTGTTGCGACCCCGAGTGATCTTGCGGGATCGATTAGAGTGAAAATCCTTCATAGTGTTGAAGGCGGGGACGTAGAGCAAGTGCGCTCGAACCTCGAAACAATTCTTTCATGTTTGTGATTGCTCATCTCCTCTCTCTCTCTCTCTCACACACTTGTGTTTATATATCCTGCATGCTTTTATTGTTCATCTATATATGCTAATATATTTTGTGCTTAATTGATATACATGCTTGGGTTTGTTTGTGTGCTCATGCTAGTATTCAACTAAGAGAGCCATAGTAGCACCTCAACTCTTAATTTAGAGGAATCTTGAGAAGATAGTTCAGAGCCCTTCATCAGGAATTGGCTACACTCTTGTGTTATACTTTATGTGTGAGCCTAATAGTATTTATTGGCATAAATAGTTTTTTAATTCCTCATTAGTTTGCATTAGATTAACTTGTCACCTATTCACCCCTCCTCTAGGTGACCTACATACCCCTCTGGCCACAAATCATAACCTGGAAAAGACTTCATTTGCCATACGCAGTGCTTCCTTGACAATTAATTTTGTTAGGATTTTGCTTTATTTTCAAGAAGAGATGATGGTCCAAGAAGATCCAATTTATTAAGAGAAGAAGAATAATAAAGAAAAAAGCAGATCAAGATAGGTTAGTCGACTGTATAATTGACTAACATGTATTATTAGTTGACTAATCAACTATGCTAGTCGACTATATGCATAACAAAAAGTGGGGTGATTACAGTAGTAAGTCAACTCATGAAGATATCAGTCGACTAGTCTGTAGAACCAAGTCGATTGATCTGATGTACAAATCTGTTTCTTTTTCAGACTTTGTGCAAGCAGGTTTTCTTTTATGGTTGGAATACGAACATGAATCAATTTCTATTCAATGAATGTTTGTTTTTAAAGTTTGAAGGATTTAGAATTCTTCTAAATCAAGAAAAATTCTTTAAACATTCGACTGCCAAAATAATCTCATAGTCTGAATAAGATTGTGTTGTAAAGTCCTATAATAAAGGTTGTAACATAGCATTGTAATCAAGGAGGACAAGCTGAAAAGTAAGAAAATGAAGCCAAGAAAAAGATATAAAGGTGATGGTGCATAGAGAAGGCATACTCTTGTACTCTAAATATAGATTCAAGAGAAATGTGAATATTCTTATGAGATCAAGGAGAATGTTAGATCTCTATTGTATCACATTTATTAATAAAACTCTCTCAAATTCTCTTCCCATGGATGTAGGCCAAGTTTGAATCAAACCACGTTAAATTCTCGTGTTATTGTTATTATTTTTACTCTTTTGTTTTGGTATTACTAGTTTGCTCTACAATAGTTTTTCTTTTACAAGCATTTTCAATCGCCAAGGTCTCTACTGGGCGCAACAAATTTTATCCCTCAATTAAGAATCAAAAGACAATATTCTTTTCTTTAAAATACTAAAAATGACTAATCTATCATCTTCTTGTTAATTTACACTTTAATTCTAATCTTATTTCATAAAGAACGGTGATAATGTCATTATGTACCCTACTAGGATTTAAAAGGCTTTTAGAGCATACTTTGCTGAGATCTGTTAAGATGACCTGCATGAATGGCCCATTACCTAAGTTTGCGCTCGGATCCTTAAATTTGTGAGCCATGCTACGCGATGATAGTAAATGGTAACCTAACTATATAATTTCTTTTTTTTAAAAAAACTATGCGAAGGTCTTTGACAAGCATGAGCTTTATCTGTCTACATTCTGATTTTTTGTTCGAAAAAACTGTAAGTAGACTAGGTATTAGATTTGGGCTCATACGTATGCCATGATGCGGGCCTCTTTATGGGCCAGGGTTACGGACAGGGCTAGGGTTGGGTCTAGAAAAATCATGGCCCCCGTTCCAAAAATAAAATGGGCCTAAACAAGATCCCAACCTTACTTTATGTTGGCAATATGCATTTTTTAGGTGGGGTCGAGGTGACCCTTTTGGACTTGGCCCCTACTTCCTTCCCAGTTGCTCTTGGTGTATTCTCGTAACCTGTAATTTAGAGTCTTAATTGCTTCTTCCTCCTCCATTTTTAGACCAGTTTCAATCATGATTATCACAATCTCATTACTCTGATTAAGATAGAGCTTCATCATTATAAGAAGAAATTAAAAATTGAAAAGAGAGAAAAAATGAGTTTTTCTCCTAACATCTAAAAGAAATGTGAATCACAAATAAATGAAACTGCGCCAAAATAATAAAATCAATATAGGTGTAAGTAGGTCAATTTGGGCCTATGTTATTTGAGATGGGTCGTATCAGCCCAGCCCATATGAACCCTAGTGTAACCCCTGATCCTTAATTTACGTATCACAGTAACAGTATTCGATACGATGTACAAAATTGATTTGATCTTCCTAACAGTCAGTTTGAGCAGTTTCAGTTTCAGATATTATTTTTCAATATTTTAGATCTTTCAGAATTTTCTGAAATTTTTCTGAATTATTTTGAAAAATCTCTGTAGTCGGAGTCAACCGATATCGATAATCGTCTTTACAATTTTTAATTCACAAATGGAGTTAAGTTTCTAAAATCTAATTTTAAATTATTTTTTAAACTCATATTTCTCTTTTCAGACATTTTTGGGGATTTTTCTGAATTATTTCAAAAATATGACCAAACAAGTGTCGCCGAGTACCAGCGAAACCTTTCAGGATTTTTAACTTACAAATCAGATTGAATTTCTTCAAACTGATTTTATATTATTTCTCAGGATAATATTTTCTATTTTACAGAATTTTGAGAATTTTTCGAAGCTAGATAAATTTTAACCCATTAAAATAATATTAAATAATTAGTTTTCAAATTACCTTTTCCTTTCTTCTTTCTTCTTGTCTTCCTCCTCACATTTTCTCCACTGCCTTATTACCACCGCCTTTCTCTTCCTTTTCTATAAACCCTCTCCATTTCTCTCTCTATTACACGCCTCTCTTTCTTTCTCCTTTATTCTCTCTCTAATTCCTCCCTCTCCCCCCTAATCTCCTCTTTTCCTCGGTCTTTCTCTCTCTCCCCCCTCTTCTCCTTTCTCTGTTCCCAGCCAGTAGGCCCGCCGACGGCCGGCACCCCCACCTGGCGCCACCCCTTTTTCCCTCTCTTTTCCTTCACTCGTCCTTTCTCCTCCTCATCCTCATCCTCTTCTTCTTTTCTGTAAATTATTTTTCTTTCCCTTTCCCCCCCAACCTCTCTGCTCTGGACGCCGGCGAGCCACCTATGACCGGTCGGCCAGGCCGCACCACGACCAGTGCCGCTGGCCTTTACCCGGTGCGGCCAGTGCCGCTGGCCTCCCCCCTCTCGTTCTCTCTCTCGCTCTCTCTCCCCCCTCTTGTTTAGTTAAACCCAAATTTTAAACCCTTTAACCCATTTAACTTATAACCCACAACCTATAACTCAACTATTGGGTTTGCGTTTCAGGTCTGAGCCGACCCGTTACCAAACCAAACCCGTTTCAAAACTTAAGAAAGGTAAACTTTCATATAAGCCCCTGACAATTTATTACATTTACGAATTAGTCCTTTTTCTTGCATATTTAACCCCTTTTTGGTTATGATTTTACTATTCAGGGTATATCTTGAACATCTGGTGCCCGATCTGGACGATTCTGAAACCGTTACGATCGTGAGAAAGAGAGCAACCTTCACATGACCAATTTGTGAGTGTTTTTCTTTTATAAATTATATCCTATCATGTTTAATAAAAATGATTGATTGCTTTATTTAATAAATCCTGATTATTATTAAATCACTATAAATATTATTTAATAAATTGTAAGTATCGATAAATCACTGAATTTGAAAACAAATCATGATCTATAATATCTATATCATATTGACAATAGTAAAATAAACATGATATGCATCTACAGATATATTGACATATATTCATAATACGAATTTTACTCTGACATTGTCACCATTACCTGAGTAACACTGACACATTAGACACTATTACGTCATGTTCAGGGACACTACTATCTCGTGTATTGTATCATTGGTAGCCAATCAGTTGTATTACATGTATTAGTATCACCGTTACACAGGTACTGTCACACATGACACTATTATTTCTTATTCATGTTCCTCTGATACAAAGATACGCTATTTCACTGGATATGGTGATTTCATATATTTGTATCATCGCTACATGAATATTTTATACACAGTTATATCATATACATGCATCACTGTTACATGGAGTCACCGGTATACATGCTTTGATTGTTTTTGTATTCTTATTACATGGATCACTATTCATATTGCATGGATTATTACTACATGGATATTCCTGTATTCTTGTTACATGAATGTTTTCCGTTACTGATATTGATATTCTTGTTACTGGACGTGAATACATCCCGTTACTGATATTGATATTCTCGTTACTGGACTTATGAGCTATTGATATGCAATGTTTGGAACTAAGTGCCACGTGGATCCGAGCCATGGGGCTACCTCTAAAATCCCACATCTCTCGTTTCATGTTTCCCGTTATCTTGTATCATGTTATTAACAGAGCTCATTTCCTGTTATTGTATTACATGTAACATGCACTATATTTGTTCTTGAGTTGTGTAGTTGAAATATAATAAATATAATTTGGGGAGGGGGAGACTTGACAGTTGATTAGATCTTATCAAGTGAATGTACTGAATTCATATTTATCCCACTGTAGGGGATGGTAGTGTTGGCTACTGATTGTATATAGCTCCATGAGTTCCTTTTTCTCGTTTCCTGTTCCTCTCTTAGCGGAGGGCCCTAGTCTCAACAACCAGGGGACTGTTTAAGGCTGTGGTCTCAGGTATGCACGGGATACACTCACCTAATAAGAGCTCCTTGACCATTGGTTTCCAATTAACATAATAAAATAATATAAGTGATAATGACGTCAGGAACGCTTGTTATTTGATCACTCTCTCGATCGAATCATGGTACCTGTATGCTGTGTTCAGGTGGGTTCGGCTGGAGTGAGGGCTCCGATATGAACTGCCAGTGGTATGTGACACTGAAAGAGATTGATTAAAATACCAAGCGGTACTGATTGTTATTATTGTAAATAACATGACTTGCCTGATACATGTATGTTACTGTTTAGCTGTACTTGTTATCATTTCTGATAGTCTATCTATTATCATACCACCCTTATACCTTGCCACACTTTTTGATACTTGTTACGCTTCATGTGGTGATACATTATTCTTGTCCATATATATTATGCATTTCATGTATTTTGTTTTTTGTTTAATCTGTATACACTGTTACCGCATAATCATATGACTGTCGTATGGTTATTCTACATACTTCATATCTGTATGTTCATATCCATCACGTCACCACTATACTATAGTATTTATTAGATTAAATAAGAAATATAAAATAACTAAACTTGCTATATGTTATTTATGTACACTGATCTAATTAGGAACACTTAATAGTGATCACATCACACATATTGAGAATAATATAAATGGTATAACGCTATTGATTGTAGCAACATAATTCCCCAAAGTGACTTACTTATTATTGGTGGTAGCACAGTTCAGACACATAAACTGATATTAATTACATAACACTTGATACTATTGTGGTATTGACATTGTTATAACATACTAGATATTGATAATGTTAAAATATGATACCTGTATATTTTTTCTAATTATTATTATTAATGTATTGTACCACTAGTATTTAATTATGTATTATATATTATTATCGTGATAGTGTTATTATAATATATATTACTGCTTCCTTCATTTTACCACTCACTAGGTCACTTTCTGACGACCCTGGGTTTGCGTGCCTAGGTTGGAGACCCGAGATATCGTAGTTTTGGTGTTCCCTGGGATACTGTTAGGAGATCCGTCACTTATTATTTATAAGTATTTTTTATTATTTTGTCAGTACTTTCATTTTTCTTTCTGATTTCATATCTATCATGGTCACTGACCCCTTTTGCAAGTATACTTGTACTTATTTAATGTTGAAACTATTGTGTATCTTGTGTCTATTCCCTATGCTGAGACTTAGTGTACATATGTGAGGATATTTCCACCCTGCGTATGTATCTTACCGTAGCGTCCCCGTATCTGCGGAATCGGGGCATTACACCTATCCCCTTGAATTTGTTGCTTACCCACAAAAATAAAAAAGATAAAAAAACATCTAGAAGAAACTTTTTTTTTCAGTGACCTCCAAACAAATTCCTGTGAAGTCTCCATAATTTGAAAATTCTTAAATCAAACGGCAGAAGCACCTGAAAGTGAAATCCACGCTACCATCCGACTACCAAACAAAGACCAAGCACCAATAAGAAAATAAACAACAACAGCAGCAGCAGGAAAAAAACACCAGAACTCAATATTTACACACAATTTTTGTTCTTTCCCTTTCTTTGTTCTAAATATCACTGTGTACAAGAACAAACAGAATAAAAGATAAAAAACCCTCAATCATCAAGCACATGCTAGCTCTAGTACTAATCAAAAGGAAGAACACACAAACAAGCTCATATCATGATGATGATGAGAGGCAAGGGAGAAAGAAGCGCATCCACTTAAAGCCTCAATGAAGTATATCTATATGTCACACACACACACACACACACACACTCTCTCTCTCTCTCTCTCTCTCTCTCTCTATCTATATATATATATACACACACCATTATTTATCTCTATACAAAACTCTCATATTCCTTTGATCCTCCTATTTGGTGGCAATGGAGGGTGGTGAGACTCCATGAGGATCGACCAAAGTACGTGCACGTCCTCGCACTGGCACGACTTCACGTCTTCGTACAGGAGATACATCCCTCTTCCTATGACAAAGATCAACATTGAACAAGAATAAGGCTTGATATATATTGCACATGCACATGTAGGAGAAAAAGAAGAGAGGGGATAATATTGAGAGAGAGAAGACGTACTCTTATTTTGCGCGGAATGTAGGCAAAGCCATAGCTTCTTCAATGGAGAGAAGAGAGACTAGAACCACCCCATTTGGTGGTGGGAGTGGAGGTTGGAGGAGGGAAGGAGAGGGTGGCAATGAAATAGGGAGAGTTTGTTTGCTTTCTTGCTTGCTTGTGTGTAGGGTGAAGTCTATTTGAGTATTTTATTTCCCTTGTCTCTTTGTACCTTGTCACTATCCACACCCCCCCCCCCAAACACACACACACAAACACACACACCCCTCTTCAAAGAATTTCTTGTACTTAAAACCAGACAATTCTCTCACATTGTTCGCATACTTGATATCCGTCTCTCTTCTTCCCCTTCTTGGTCCGTCAAATTGCTTCTTTTTGTCAACACAACAAGCCCAAACGTCTCAACAAAATATCTTAGCCTATACCTTACAAAATGTGAACAAAATATCTTAGCACAATATTTGATATCATTTGACATCTTTCTATTTCTTGATTTACAAGTTTTTTGTTACATTATCATTGTACAATACTAGTTTTTTTGGCCAATAGGTGCTAGAAATGCCCACGTGGTGTGGTGCCTTTGAGGTTACTTGGCAAGGGGCTAGTGGTTCATACTAACTTGTGTTGATAGATTTGCAGTTACAACATCATTGTAGGTGCATAGAAAATAAAAAGTGATGGCTTAGATTAGTGTGATAAACAACATTTAGAATAATGTGACCATAATCATAGTAGCTCTAGACTATCCTAAGTTTACACTTAAAAATTCCGTGGTGGCGTGTACCATGGCACATAGATAAGAGATTATTGAGTGTTCTGGCTACAATGAGGTAAATATACAACAAAGCTAATCAAAAAATAGATTAGATTCCAAAAGTGGACCTAACAAGCTTCATAATTAGAGTTGAGATGATTATATTTGATTCATTCATAATCATCATGCTTGTGTTGAGTAATCATGGATTGGTAGATTATTTAAAGTTTGTAAATGTGTTCAATTAGATTTGGACACCCCCTATCAAATTCTAGATTGTCAACTCATGATGTTTCAAATGATGGTAATTAATTAGTGATTTTTATTAGGTAAATGGCATCTTAATATCATATTAAAATTTAAAAATAAGAAGTACAAATGTTACATTGGAGTGGTAAAGTTCATAGGTACTCATAATGGGATTTTAATAATCTTTAAAGACAATTGATTAGTAAGAGAGCCCAAGTGCCTCCACACCCCTTTTTATTGTTTATTCGTGAAAATATGAAAGTGAGACTAAAAGTGTGAAAGTGAATTTTTCTTGCATGTGTGAATGCCTTTTCTTATCATATTTTCTCATGAACTAACTTGTAAAATGTAAAGGAAGCCCAAAAGGATTTAATCTTTAGCATGTTTAAAATCTTAGAACAACGCAATATGTGTGGTCCGATATAATACATCATCTCATGTAAGATACATGTCATTCTCTTAAGTGCATTTAAATAAAAATAGTTTTCGATTTCCGACAAGTCTTTTTTAGTTTTTAGAGCAAGAAGCGGAATCAAAATTGACGCTTTCTTCATATTTATGGATAACCAATACATTTCAAAAATAGTTGGGAGTTAAAATGGAAAGATCGAAATATGAGAATAGATCTTATACAATACTGACTACCCATTTTCCTTGTTATGCTTTCTAAAATTGCATGCCTATACACAGGATCAAGTTTCAATCGATATTTGCGGAGTTGATTATCTCCCTCGAAAATGAAGATTTGAAGTTGTTCATAATTTACTGTACTCGATAACTCACACATTCGTGTATAAACAAGTGCAGGCGAAGTAACGCCAATATCTCTGATAATCAAACCATTTCCTAGCATTTTTTATTTTTATTTTTAATTGTTAGCTCAACGAAAAGGTTAAAAAAATTTATCTTCTTGGGTGACCAATACTTGTTACTTGAGACTAACACCAAAAATTTTTAGCTAACGTGTTTGGTTGCAAGGAAGTGGGCGGAAGTAAGAAAATGGGGAAGTATAATTGCTCACTTCCCTATCTATCCAAACACCGGAAAAGGAAAATAATAAAACCCCCTTTCTTTTTTTCTTCTCTCTTTTACACAACCATTTCCTCACTTTTAGAGTGCTACAATTAATTTTGTGGTCATGTAAATCTCATTTGTAATAAGTTGTAGCATCAAACAGTTAATTTTTGGTCATGTAAATCTCACTTGCATTCTAATTACAGTCCATTTTTTATTTTTCTTAATTGATTTTTATTTTAATAATATTTTGTGGTCAACTTTGTGGTCAACTTTTCCACTTCCACTTTCCATTATCATCCAAACACTGGAAAAGACATAACATTTTTCAAACCACACTTCCCAACAACATCCAAACACCGGAAAACTTACTAACCAATTCCCAAGTTCCAAAGGGAACTATTACCACTTCCTCACTTCCTCCCTTCCACACTTAACCAAACAGGCCCTTAAGAGAGAAGTAAAATATTCTTAACATTTTACCAAAAGGACCAGCCCACCTGAGGGGCCCAAATGAATTACAGCTGAACAGTTGGCAATAAACTAGGGCCCATAACTAAAGGCCTACAAGGCTTTTCAAGTTGAGTGGTAATAAAATCCCCAAAAATGGATTAAAATCCTATTTAATGGATAATATATTCTCCACTTAAAGCTAATGTCAGGCTAATATAACACTTACTTTCAGGGGGGGGGGGGGGGGATGCATCTCTTTTTTTTCCCAAAAATTGTTTTCTAATATACTGGTTTTGATATCGTGAAGGTCTTAAATTTAGGTCTTAGATTTTATGCCGTGGCAGAATTTTGAATAATCAATGTTTTCAAATATTCAAAAAAGGATTAAAAATAGTGACCAGATACCTATTTGTCAATAATGATACAAATATTATATAATTAGGATTTGATTTCAAAAATATCGCACTAAGCCCGACCACCCGAAGGGTGTAATGAGGGATTGTTCAGCCGAAACACGATGAGATTTAGGCCGTAATTCGTAAGTCGTAATTGGTAAAGTTTTTACAATTGTAAATGAGTTACATATATGTAAGTTTTACGGTTTTTGGTTGGTAATATACAGTTGTAAGTGAAAAAGCATATTGTATTTTATGGTGTTTGGTTATCGTAATGTGTAAGTCGTAAGTGAAAAAATTGTCCACAAAATTAACTGTTTGGTGATTTAAAAAGTTTTAATATTGTAAGTAAATATTAAAAATGTTAAATAATAAAAAAAATTAATATTAACATAAAAAAATAATACAAATTTGCATGACCACAAAACTAACTGTAACTGGGCTGTAAGTGAGTGGTAATTGAGTTGCAAGTGAGTGGTAGTTGAGTTGCGTAAGTTTTTTACGAATTACGGTAAAAAAAACGCCGTAGTTGTAATTTGATTGTAAGTCATTTACAAATTGCAGACTTTTACGCTTTTTACGACGAAATAAACAATCTTTTACTTATGAAAAATACTTCACATACACACTTTTAACCCATACGCTTCTTTACGAAGACTAATTTCGTAGAGCTCGGTGTATGATATTATTTTTCATACTAAAATTCGACGTATATTGCTCTTGTGTAAAAAAATGTATAGGAAAATGTGCAGAAAAAAGTGTTTCACCTGATCTTTTCATTTGCCTCTAAAGATTTTAGGAGAGATGCTGCTTTAATTTTGGCATCTATTAATTTTCATTGAGAGTCAAACATTGAGAGGACAATGTCAATTTATAGGGCCTGTTTGGTTGTCGTAGTTGGTCGTAATTTGTAAGTCGTAATTGGTAAAGTCTTTTACAGTTGTAAATGAATTAAACGGTGTTTGATTGGTAATATAAAGTTATAAGTGGGAAAGTGTATTATATTTTACGGTGTTTGATTGTCGTAATGTGTAAGTCGTAAGCGAAAAAGTTGACCACAAAATAAACTATTTGGTGATTTAAAAAGTTTTAATATTGCAAATAAATATTAAAAATGCTAAATATTAAAAAAATTTAATATTAATATAAGAAAATAATACAAATTTGCATGATCACAAAATTAACTGTAACTGGGCTGTAAGTGAGTGGTAATTGGCTTATAAGTGAGTGACAGTTGAGTTGCTAAGTCTTTTACGAATTACGATCCAAATAAACGCCGTAATTATAATTGAGTTGTAAGTCATTTACGAATTACGGACTTTTATGCGAAACAAACAGCCCCATAATTGGGTAAATTACAACCCGCTACAACTATATTCCAATTTTGAATTAACTCATGAACTAAAATATTTAATAAATAACTCTTTTAATTATTCAACATTCATTTTATCTGTTAATATTGAAAATTGTTAGTAAGAAACTATTTCAAAATCAAAGTTAAATGAAGAGAAGTCTTTTTATCTTTTTTATTTCTTCTTTCTTTCCCTTAAACCCATCACAACCACAACTTCTTACAACAAGAAAACAATCTCCCTTCCTCTTCAGACTCTTTATGGAATTTTTATAAGTGGGGGAAAAAGATAATCAAAATTGGAATTTTTAAAAAAATGTTATTATAATTATATGATAAGGAAAAAGTGAGAATATAATAAATATGATATTATGATCATCACAAGACCACTATGATTTTAAAAGGTTAAACAAATTGCTTGACGATAATAATTCAAGGGGTTATTTAATCACTTTTTAAGACCAGATAATTAATTCAAAAACATAATATAGGTTAAAAAAAAAAATTCTTGTAATTTCAGACAATAATTTTTTCTGTTTTCAATTTTGAGAAGAAAAGAAAAATGTGGCCACCTTTCTATCCATCAATATCAAAATGACTTGTTCTGATGTTGAAAGTCTGATTGTTGACAATTTATGATGTTGCCAAATTACGAAAGACTTGGTTTGTTAAATTTTCGAAGATCTGCTGAGATTTCATTTTCTCCTCTGAAAGTGCCAATTACTTCAAAATCAATGGTGTTCTTTGAAGCCGGAGGTGGTACAAATTTGAGGAGAAATTGAAGGATGACCTCTCTTTCTTTTCCAAGCTTGGCTAGATTTTCAACCATTCCAAAAAGAGGAAAAAAAAAAGCTAGATTGATATTTTTGTTTTATTTAAGAGCTGAAATCAGAATTTGCAAAGAATTGACTTGTTATATATATATATGAGAAAAATGTATATCAGCCTGCGGTGACGTGGCTCAATTTTATCACCCCACTAACTTGCGGCCTGCTTATAGGAGAAGTTAAATTACCAAATACCCCTTATGAAAAGCTACTCTTTCGGTAACTTTCGTTATTGTTTATTATTATTTGCCCAAAAGGCAATTTTGGAGTGCACGTTGTCAGACTTAGGTTATTATTTATTATTATTTTTCCCCCTTTTTTTGCCGCTCTTTTATGATTTAGGTTATTGTTTATAAATTATTTTCCCCCCTATTTCTTACCTCTCTTTGTCAGATCTAGGTTCTCCTTTTCAGCCTGCGATAAACTTTTTTCTGAAAATATAAAATCTTTTCAGATCAATTTTTTCTCAAAAATATTTAATGTCGACGTCTGAGCAGTCTACTAGCGATCAAAATATGAAAGATATTGCATCTGGTTCTACTTTCTCTCAGAATATTGAAAATCTTGAAGGGTTGACATCTTGCATGCCGATCAAACAGGTTTTAATTGTTTCAATTTTTAAAAACAATTTCTTAAATATTGAATTTATCTCTTTACTCTATGTGGTACTGCGACCTATAACACATGTTTTAAAGTTTCAGAAATGCGACCGTTTTAATATTCGGTCGCAATCTTATTTGAAAATAATCTCCGGCTGTGAAATCTTTTTTTTTGGTATGCGTCTTAGGTCGCAGTCTTTAGTAAGAAGTAATATAGATTTCTTCTCATACGGATAACTGCGACTTAGGCCGCTGTCTTAGTAAGGAGTAATATAGATTTCTTCACATACGGATAACTGCGACTTAGGTCGCAGTCTTTAATAAGGAGTAATATAGATTTCGTCTCGTATGTGAAATCTTTTTTTTGGTGACTCGACTTAGGTCGCAGTCTTTAGTAAGAAGTAATATAGATTTCTTCTCATACGGATAACTGCGACTTAGGTCGCAGTCTTTAGTAAGAAGTAATATAGATTTCTTCTCATACGGATAACTACGACTTTGGTCGCAGTATTTAATAAGAAGTAATATAGATTTCATCTCTTATGCGACCTTGGTCGCAGTTATATAACTTATATTTTAGATGTGTGATATCTAAAAAATATTATATTCATGTAATTCGTGTAATTGTTTTTTGTAGGATATGAATGCACATGGAGAAATGTCTGGAAGCTCAGATAAGTTTATAGGAAACAGTTCCTGTCGGATATGGAAGCATACAATTCTACAATTCTTTTGCAAGGAATAGAGGTTTTAGCGTGAGAAGAAAAGGTACAGATAAGTCACGGAAGCCTCCTTATGAGATTATTTGCAGAAAATTTTGCTGCAACAAGGAAGGTGTGAAGAAGTTGTGTGACAAAAGACAAGAGGGTTTACAGTGCATCGTCGAATTGACACTAAAGTAGTGTCCTGCTGAGAAGCATGTCCGTCTTCGTTTTCTTTTTGACAGAAGATATTGGGTTATCACAAAATTTGTTGATACTCATTCACATGAATTGTCAAGCCCGGATAAGGTACATCACCATTACTCTCACCAGACTCATCGTTCAAAGATTAGCAGAAGCATTATGAGCAATCTGGTTGATGTGAGAATGCAGCCTTCAAATATTTCCCGCGTTGTGAATGCAGTGAGCCAGGGAGAAGGCTGTGAAGAAGTGAGCCCGTAACAAGTTATTGATTTTACTCGTCAACGTAGAAATAACTGCGGCCATGAGTTTATTGCTATTATCAAATATTTCAAGAGAAAGCCAAGACCGATCCATAATTCTTATTTTCAAGTGAAGTCGATAACGTGGGCACACTTAGAAGCATTTTTTGGGCTGATGGAAGAGCTATTTCCTCGTATCTGAGGTTCTGTGAAGTGATCGTTTTTGACACAACATACAGAACTAATCACTTGAGCTTGCCATTTGCTCCATTCACTGGAGAAAATCATCACCGACAGTCAATTTTGTTCGGCTGTGCATTGCTTGCTGATGAGCAGAGGGATACGTTTGTTTGGCTATCCAAAAATGGCTCAAGTGTATGCATGGAGTTGAACGGAAGCTGATTATTACTGATCAGGATGCGCAGATTGGTGACACCATCAAGATTGTCTTCCAACTTCTCGGCACCGTTACTATTTCTGGCATGTGCGGAAACATATTGCCGAGCAACAAATCTCAATGACAAACAAGTATGGAGAAGATATGGTCTCCGATTTTCATGCTTGGTATACCTCCCGTGATATAAGCACTTGTGAGGAACGATGGCGTCTGATGAATGAAAAATATCATTTAGAAGAAGAAAAAGACAATTGGTTGTTGAAGATGTACAGGCTTCGTGGACATGGGTTAATGCATATCTCAAGGATGTTTCTGTGTTGGAATGACAACGAGTCAGAGGTCCGAGAGTATTAATTCCTTTTTTGATGGTTTTGTTAATGCAAACACGAAACTAGTGAAATTTGTTCACCAATATGATAAAGCTGTTGCTGCCCGTCGTACATCTGAATCTCTTCAAGATTTTCGGGGTTTGAATTCTGTGCCCAATTGTACATCGAATCCATATGAGATACAGGTTTCGAAGTTGTATACACGAAGATTTTTCAGTTGTTCCAAAAGAATTGGCAGTTGTAATGACACTGTTTTCAGAAGAGGTGGAACATGACAAACCTGGATCAACATATTTGGTTGGTAATTTTTTAGAATCAAAAGACAGCTGGGAAAAGGTCAGTTATGATAAGCGTGAGGAACTTCATGTTTCTTGTAGTTGCTCGTTATTTGAAACAGAGGGTATCCTATGTAGACATATTCTGTGTATTTGTGGCGCAATCACGTTACACATATACCGGAATCATATATACTTCAGATATGGAGGTGGATGCTCGTTACAAAAACGTTGCAATTGAAAATGGCATCACGCCTTTTCCTAGTCAAGGCACTCCACGGACGGCTAGATTGTGGACAATTCGTTCAAAATTTAATGCAATTCTTGACATGGTCACTGATTCTGATATCCATCTTTCAAAGTTGGAGGTAGTTTTGAAAAGTTTGCCCAAAAAACCATTAGAGAATACAGAGGCATGTCAGGAAATGATCATTCATCACAGCCTAAAACTACAGTTGATTCCAGTGGATCCGTTGTCGTATTGCGAGATGGTGAAGAATTGAATATACTTGATCCAATTGGTCCTGTACCAACCAAGGGGAGGCCTAGAGTTGCATCCAGGCTTAAGTCTGGTTTTGAAGATTCTATATATCAGAAGGAGGTTACGCGTCGAAGATGTGGTAACTACCAAGAGCTGGGCCATTACAAGAGTGGTTGTCCGTTACTGGTATTACATTAAACCTGTTAATCATTTTTTTATAATGATGTATCTTTAAAATTCTTACAATTTCCTTTTAATGGCAGAAGAAGTAGGTTCGGGTTGCCTCCATCTAAAGGAACAAAGACTTCAATTTTTCATGAAGTGCGACCAGGGTCGCACAGTGTAGAGAGATTCATGTCGCAGTCTGCCACTGGCGTGTCATTATAATCAGATTTATTATCATTCTTGATTTCTACTGTATTATTTTTGTAAGTAGTTGTACTTTAAAGTTTTACTGCTACAAAATTCTCCTATATAGTTTAATTTTTGTGCATATAATGTAGACAGAGTCATTGGTCGCAGTGTACATGGTTAATTGCGACCAAGGTCGCAGTGTTGTTATTGATAAAAAGGGCCAGCAACTGCAATCTAGAGTCGCAGTACATGGACTGCGACTTAGGTAGCAGTACGTTAGGTAGGTGTTTCCTTTATATTAACACGCATAGTGACCAAGAAGGTCGCAGTGTTGTTGTTGATTAAGACTGCCGCCAGCAACTGCGACCAAGGTCGCAGTTTATTTATTAAGACTGCGGCCAGCAACTGTGACCAAAGTCGCAACCTTCATTTTAAAAATTTATTCGGGTGAAATAATTAATTATTAACTACGACCTTGGTCGCAGTATATTCGTTATGCGTAAACATCAATAAAGACTATTAGTAGAATATTTAAAATGAAGGTTTGTAACAATTGTACAACATTTCAACCAAGACATAGTAGTAAAAACTGTAATTCACACAATTAACCTTAGAAAACAGAGTTATATATATTAAAAAAAAACAAAATACAAATTTTAAACTTCTAATCCTCGTCATCACCATCATAATCAGATTCGTCGTCAAGAGTATGACCGCTTTCGTCTTCCGTATCGCTTTCCGTCCCTTCCACCTCTTCAGCGATAATTTCCTCTTCGCTTTCTTCCTCTTCATGTATGTATTTTGGTTCATCAATGAACTCCCAGAACAAGTCGTCTGTATCAAGCTCATCCTCTGACCCGTAGCGAGGCATCGCTTCAGAGCTATACATCTAATCATTAGATGATTGGCTTTTTTCCGGTGAAGACGGTGGAGAAGACATTTTGAATCTATTTCCGAACAGTGAGAGTAACGAGTTTCAGCAAAAATAATTTAGTATGTTTATAATCTGTCCTGATGACCCTTTTATATTTTTAATCCCAGAATTCCAAAAGGTTTAATCTCTCGAACCACGTGAATATCTCCCAAATTTATTTTCTACCTTTTCCCAAAAATTGTATACTTTCTAGGTGACTGTTCAGTTATCCAAAACAGTTAAAAGTTAATACACTCTTACATTAAATTACTTTGAACTCCAAAACAGTTCATTATTGCGACCATAGTCGCATTGGGAACTGATAAATGATTAAGTAACTGCGACCATGATGATCGCTGTCTCGATTAAAGTATCGCCGTATAAGGAAACGCTGTAACTCAAACAGGTCATTACTGCGACTTTGGTCGCAATACAATTACTGAACGCATGTTTGTTTCTAACATCAGTATGCAATAGTAAAATTCAAGGTGTAACAAATGTAAATGGAAATAATCAATGGAACTTATAATAAATAAATGTATAGAAATGTTTATAAATTAAATCAATAAAACAAAAAAAATATTCAATGAATTGCAATTGCAATTATTTTTACATTTATAAAATAAAAAATTGTTCTATATCAATAAAATGTCAACTGTTAGTCTTCAAATATTGTCCTTCGTATCATTTCTGTTTCTTCATCCCAACTCTTCTCTTTATCTACAAGTATCATGTATGCAAGCTGATTCTTAGTCTCTGTATATCAGCAGCCGTAACAGTATTAACAGCTGGTGGACTACCAAATGCTATCTTTTCCATGTACTTACATACATATACAGCGCAATCAACACTGAAATTTTCACAGAATAATCATTAAATGAAAATTAGATTTTTATACTAAAAAAAGGTAGAAAATATGAAAGGTAAGGAGATGTCAAAAATTTATATACCTGTTTGCTTGTTGGGGGCATCTTGTGTATTTTATATTAGTTTTTCTCATAATTTATGAAATCAATCTCAAAAATCTGTAATAATCTTTCTTTCTGCAATGTCAATAGGAAAAAAAATTAGTATTAATCAAATTAAATGCAAGTTTTCAGTAATCGAACTATTAAATTCAACTCACCATTATTCTTGCATCTTTTTGGTAAAGCTTTAATATACTACTAGTTTTTTCAGCTGGGACCAAAGAGTTGTAAAAAATCCACTCTTGTGTATCGCAATCAAATACCAACAAGGTCCAGTGAAATCCGGGATCGTTGGCACTATGTTTGTGATTGATGGGGAAAAACATGTACCGCACATCAGCTGTCCAGTTTTCAACAGCTGCTGCTTGAGGAAATGATCTTCCAGATCTTCACTTTTATATACAACACCGTGCTGCGGACAAGAAAAAAATAAATAAAATACAAAATGAATTTAAAATATAAGAAAAAATTAATGAAAATAAGAAGTTATTACGTCAAGACAACAGACTGCGATCAAGGTCGCAGCGTTTCTTAATTAACACATTTTTATAGTAATTCATGTAGCGACCAAGGTCGCAGTGTTGTTATGATAAAGAGGGCCAGCAACTGTAATCTAGGGTCACAATACATGGACTGCGACTTAGGTCGCAGTACGTTAGGTAGGTGCTTCCTTTATATTAACACGCATAGCCACCAAGATCGCAGTGTTTGTTGACATTAGAACTGCCGCCAGCAACTGCGACCAAGGTCGCAGTGTATTTTATTAAGACTGCGGCCAGCAACTGCGACCAAGGTCGCAAACTTCAATTTAAAATTAAATTCGGGTGAAAAATTTAATTATTAATTGCGACCTTGGTCGCAGTATATTCTTTATGCCTAAACATCAATAAAGACTATTAGTAGAATATTTAACGTTCAAAGATTTATTTCACCAAATGAATTAGGAAATTGATATTACAGTAAACCGTAAAGGAGAAATAGATGTTTACCCAAGCTTCGCTCCGAAAGAATATGCTTTTAATCCTTCTCCTTTCTCTAGATGCTGCATGTAGAAATGAATTATATTCGCATCTAAGTCTCTACTGAATATCAGGTCCTCAATGTCATTCCTTATAATCATGATTCCGTTGTCGGTGTCCTGATACGCAGTAGAACTGCAAGATATTCAAAACAAAGTTAGTAATTAAATTGTTCTTATATAAAGGTATAACAGTTTTTTTGATATGAATTATAAATAAATTAATTAACTTACTCAGAGAAGGACTTGTCGAAGAAATTTTTATAAGAGCTTGTTGATGGGGCTGCAGAATTCTGTATGCTGTGGTTTAGGTCAATTCTCTCGATTTTGGCTCAGTGGAGGAAATCTCTTTATCGTCGAAACCAGCGGCAGAACTCAGAGCCGCAGGCTGTGGAAGAGGATGTTCATTTATTTCTTCTTCTGTTTGGATAAACGAAGTCGGAGTCATCGCGATCTCTTTCAGCGCGTTTGCGTTCTTTGACTCCCCTTTCTATCGTTCCTTTAGAGTATTTCAAAACTGTTTCTTTTATAGATTGCTTCTGAGGCGGAGTATGTTCTTGATTTTTTTCTTTAGAAGCTCTATCTCTTTGGGTTTCTTGAATCATTTGAGTTATATTCAAAGAAAAACTTGGGATATCTTCCCAGAAATATTTACAATAGATTCAGAACCCATGATTTCATCCTCTTTCAATTTTTCTTCTTCTCCTCTTCAGCCTGCTTCTCCATCTGCTCCGTCATTCTTTTGTGCTTCTTTTCCTCTTCTCCCTTCCTTCTACTTTGCTCTTCTGTCATCCTCTCCTTCTACTCTTCCCCTCCATTCTTTTTTTTCTCCAGCCTCTTCTTTAACTCCTCCAACAACTTCCTCCTCTTCTCCTTTTCCTGCTCCCCCTCTTCTTCCTCCCTTTTTCCTTCTTCTTCTCCTTTTCGATTCTCCTTCTTCCGACTCTTCTCTTCCCTCTTCCTCTCCTCGTCTCTCTTCTCTTCTCATTCTCCTCCTCTTCCCTCTTCCTCCTCTCCTCCCCC